>PVIU01007225.1:0-46635 GCA_004026605.1 Ondatra zibethicus | reverse complement strand
AGTGCCCCTCAATGGAAGAGTGGATCAAGAAAGTGTGGAATATTTACACATTAGAATACTACTCAGCGGTAAAAAACAATGACATCTTGAATTTTGCATGCAAATGGATGGAAATAGAAAACACTATCCTTAGTGAGATAACCCAAACCCAAAAAGATGATTATGGTATGTACTCACTCATTAGTGGACCCTAGCCATAAACAGAGGACATTAAACTTATAGCTCACAAGCCTAGAGAAGCCAAATAGCAAGGTGAACCCAAAGAAAAACATATATAGATCCTCCTGGAATTTGGAAGCAAACAAGATCGCCGGACAAAAGTCGGAAGCATGGGAGTGGGGATGGGGTGGAGGTAGAGGTGGAGGGTAGGTGAAGGGGAGAGGGAGAGGGAAAAGGGAAAAAGGAAGGACTGGGGAGAGCTTGGGGGAATGGGAGGGTGGAGACGGAGGAAGAGTGGATATTGGAGAAGGGAATAAGATATCTACACTAAGGGAGTCATTTTAGGATTGGCAAGAGACTTGGCTCTAGAGGGGATCCCAGGTGTCCACGGGGATGTCCCCAGCTAGGTCCTTGGGCAGCAGAGGAGAGGGTGCCTGAACTGGCCTTGTCCCATAGTCACACTGATGAATATCTTGATCATCACCATAGAAATTTCGTCCGATGGATGGAGATAGAGACAGAGACCCACATCCACATCAGAGCAATGGACTGAGATCCCAAGGTCGAGTCGAAGAGCAGAAGGTGAGAGAAGATGAGCAAGGAAGTCAGGATCGCAAGGGGCTGGTCCACCAACTGAGACAGTATGCCTGATCTAATGGGAGCTCACCAAATCCAGCTGGACTAGGACTGAATGAGCATATGATCAAACCGGAATCTCTGAATGTGGCTGCCAATGGGGGCTGACTGAGAAGCCAATGATAATGGCACTGGGACCTGTCTCTTCTGCATGTATTGGCTTTTTGGGAACCTAGTCTATGTGGATGCTCACCTTCCTAGGCCAGGATGGAGCAGGGTGGGCCTTGGGCTTCCCACAGGGCAGGGTACCCTGCCCCCTCTTAAGGAAGCAGGGGGAGGGAGGAGGGGTAGTGGGGGAGTGGGAGGGACTGGGAGAAGGGGAGGAAGTGTAAATTTTTGAATGAAAAATAAAAGAATATGAACAAAAAAGAAAATAAGATGAGAGGGCAGAATTTTGTGTCCTTGGGTACACTCACAGACGATGACTGTGGGTGGTGATGGATGGGTTAGCAGTTGAGTTAGGTGATAACTACACAGGGTATAGGAAAAGCAAATTGCCATTGTTGTATGCCGTTAATAAGCATGCATTTACTTTTCAATTAAATTTCAGGAGAATATGTATGTTAAAAGTTAGGAGTATTGAACTCATTTTGTATGAGTGTGTGCAATGTATGTGGACATGTGGAAAGAATGTATGCATAACAGTGTATATGCATGCAAAACCAGAGGAGGACAGTGGGTTCCACATTTATTGTTCCTTATTCCCTAAAGACAGGGTCTTCCACTGAGCATGGAACTTGCCACATTTTGGCTAGGCCATGGGCCAGCAAACTCCAGCAATCCTGTCTTTGCCACTCTTTCCACCAGCATTCATTTTACAGGTGCATGTGGCTACGACCTGGCTTCTTCTGTGGGTGCTGGCGTCTTAACTCACGTACTCCTACTTGCCCAGCAGTACTCTCAGCCCATAGTCTGTAATAGCACTAAAGTGTTGTAGTAGAAATTGAAAAAAAAAACTATAAAGGTAAAATCGAAAGGATTTCTGAACTACTTCATCAAAACATAGTTCTTAATCAATCTATAATTAAGAAAGGAAAAAGATATTAGGGGGAAAACATTCTCTAGATCCATTTTTGTGTGATATCATGTTTCAGCCCTAAGCATTAGTGACCAATGCTCTGCTTAAAACATGAATGAGGAAGTTAGCACACAGCTGCCCCATTTCCCACCTCTATTTCCTAATATTTTCTGGTTGTTATTTTACTTTGTACTGAGACTTTTCTCTCACAAAACCAAGGACCCCACATTTGCTTCTGTATTTTCATGTTTCTGTTTATAATGATCCAGTGGTTATGTTTTGAGATCTATCCTCCCTGTATTTTGTGTTTATGATTTATCTCTTAGTTAGATGAATCTTATTGTGAAGCAGAATTGTTCTTTACTGTTATTTTGGTTCTTATATATTTGCTCATATTTATAAGGTAAAGTGTGATAATTTGGCATATGTATACATTGTATAATGATAAAAATCAGCAAACCTAGCATATCTCCTCTGTGATACTTATGCAGAGGCTGCAGATTTGGTTTAGCAGTTTGGAGCATGCACTACTCTTGCAGAGGCGTGGAGTTTGGTTCCCAGCACCCATGCTGATTACTAACAACTTCTGTAACTCCAGCTGCAGCAGATCTAGTGCCCTCCTCTGTCCACTGTGAGCCCAAGCATACCCCCACACAGATACATGGGAACACAGATACACGAGTACACATAGATACACGGGCACACATAATTAAAATAAAATAAATATTCTATGTATGTAACAATTGTGGTGAGCATTATTCAAACAACTATACCAAAGGACAAGAGAACTAATTCCTCCTGTCAATCAGTTTTAAACCTGTTGCCCACCCTCTCTCTAGCCCATATTTTCATCCCTTCCTACCTACCAGTCACGGGTATTATTTTTATTTCTTTAAGTAGATACTTACAAAAAGTTCAAACACTACGTTTTTACATGTCTAATGATACTGATTGTGTGTGTGTGTGTGTGTGTGTGTGTGTGTGTGTATTTATATGTGATAAAGAAATAAAATCAACCAAGCTAAATGAGCGAATAGAAGGATGCCCTAGCAGGGACATAATTTGGGGAGCTATGCTCTGAGAGTGTTGTAGGCCTTTGTTTGCTGTGCCCTGGCACTAAGCAGTGTCGTTTAATCACACTTTAGATTTATAGATGAGCTCATCAGTGCTATATACGCTTGAGAATTTCTCTTTGTTGAGATTGTGCTCAAACATAAACTTGACTGGATGCTATGTCCTGAAAAGCTTTAAAAACAAAAGCCCCGGGGAATGTCACCTTCTTGTCTTCTGGGAATTATAATCTATGGAGAAGATGAATACTCATCCAACTGTTCTGCCTACAGAGAACTTACTGAATGAAGGTTTTCACTAGCCTCTCAACTCATAAAGAATATATTCAACATCAGCCAGTTCACATCCGTTTTTCCTAAAATGCGTGTACTGTGCCCTTAAATTGCTGCATGCATGTATTCCTTTGTGGGGTGTGTGTGTGTGTGTGTGTGTGTGTGTGTGTGTGTGTGTGTGTGTGTGTGTGTGGTGTGTTAAGGTACTTCTCCCCCTTACATATCTGATTTTCCCCTTTCCTTTAACTCTTTGCTCCAAGGACATGTATTTTTCTTTTCCTCTTTCCTCTTTGTGGTTTCCTTCCATATCTCTCACTAACATTCTTTCAAGCATTACCTCTATGTAAGTAATCCTACTTTCAACGGTGTCTATTCTGTGCTACCTAGACTAAAACTTGTTTATTACCTCCATATCAAAGATCTGAGCCTCGGCTTATAGTCTCATATCCAGATTTGGGTGCTTTGTTTGGTTTCTCTCACCCTACTGGCTTAATAGCTTGTCATCTACTGCTAACTTCAGTCTGCCATGTTAAACTCTTCCATAGCATGTGATGCTCAAAAAAAATATGATTTCTTTGGGTTTTATTTTCTTGCAAAAGAATGCTCACCTCTCTCTCCCGAATGCTTGTGAGTCTTCATTAAGATCTAACCTATAATATGACTTAAGAAGCCTAAGGACTCCCTTACAGTGACGTCACTGTCTCTAAGCTGTGAGTGCTTATTTTTTGAAAAGCTACATATTTTCTATATTCCTTTTTAACCAGAATATAGTAAAATGTTTAAATATTATATATGCTTTTCCCATTCTTCTTTAAGTGTGATTATTTTAGGGGAGGATCCTGGCTTAAAACAAGGAAGTTTCTTGCTAGATTCATCTCTCTAAATTGATTGTCTCCCCAGCATAGCAAAACTGTCCAAACCAAATTTTCTGGCTTAACAGCTTTCTCCATCAGCAAACCTTTGTGGGTAATGAGTGCTTGCTTTCACAGTTCTGGCAATTTCTTTGGTTTGGCTAGCTCTCTCATCCCACATAGTTCCTTGGTGTGTTTAAGACCTTTTTATGTTTTATCCAGCATATAATGTTTCCACTGGAAGGTTCAGTTGAAAAGGACTCACTTGACATTATTGAAAATGTAATTATTCTATTTTTATTCATGCATTTGCCTTGTTCTTACTTCACGTACCTATCTTCTCAGACTTAACGAACGTCAGGGCTGGAGAGATGCACTTACTACTCTTTTAGAGAACTCTGGCTCCAAGGAATCTGATACCCTCTACTGGTCTCCATGGGTGCCAGCATGCATGCAGCACACACACACACACACACACACACACACACACAAGATTTTTTTTTAATTTAATGAATGGACCTACAGATAAAAGGCAGAATTCTTTTGGGAGGTCTTAGAGAAGGTAAGGAGAGCTATTTTAGTGAACAAAGATGGAAAACAATTAAATATATATATTTAAATATATATAGAGAGAGGTACATATATAGAGAATTCATATATATATAATGTGTATGTATAGGTATACATATATATTTATAAATTTTATCCATTATATGGTTGTCCTTGATAGCCATTAGATAGTCTATGAACCCCTGCAAACAACAGAATCTGTGGTCTCTCAAGTCCCTTATATAAAATGGCATGGATATTTTCATATAAGCTATACATCCTTCCACATACTGTAAATCACCTCTAGATCACTTATGGTGCTGCACACAATGTAAACACTGTTTATGCTTTATTGTCTGGGGAACAACAATAAAAAGTCTATGCATGTCCAGTCAAGGTGTAAATTTCAAAACCCTCTTTCATCTGCAGTTCGTTGCATTTGCAGACACAGAACGTGTGGATGTGAGGGTATAGCTATCTGTATGTGTGAAAAGAGTTTTATCAGAGGTGAGCACAGGTGAGAGGGCACAGACGTAGGTGCGTGTGATGTGGGCTGTGTGTGTGCTGCACGGACACTCCACTTGAGAGCACTGAGAGTGCCACTCAGTCGCCTCCCATCAGTTTCTGCCTGACACCAAAGGGCCACATCTTTCTTATGGAGGCCACTACACAAATCTACTCAGCTAAAATTCTACTTTCAAATAATCTTCTTTTACAAAGATGTCACACTGAGTTGAGTTTTAGAAGGGACCTGACTTTTGACTGGTATGTATCTCACAGATTTGAATGGAGCCACAGAAACCCAATCCCTTTCCTCTGTGTGAACTGCCTAACCTGGTGGCTACAAAGTGCTGAGTTACGTTACCACTAAAGGGAGAAACCTGAAACGATCGCCACACTCGTTCATTCGTTCGTTAAGGTGGAGAGAAAATTCCCATGCACAGAACAAAGCTAGGCGATTCCAATCAGCTACTTTGCATATAAGGTGATTAGTCCATGTATAATTGTGGGTATGTAGATAATTTTATAGATAAGAACATTAAGAGTATATTTA
This sequence comes from Ondatra zibethicus, assembly GCA_004026605.1. Taxonomy (NCBI): domain Eukaryota; kingdom Metazoa; phylum Chordata; class Mammalia; order Rodentia; family Cricetidae; genus Ondatra; species Ondatra zibethicus. The sequence continues at coordinate 41,025 of PVIU01007225.1, read as the reverse complement.
TGATATAATTATACTTTCTATAATGGAAATATAAATCTGTTTTATATATTTAATTCATTCTATTCCATTATTTATATGTTGTGTTATAAATGATACACTATGTCAATTTTATATTTAATATATTCAATTAAATGTTTCTTATAAAAGTGACAGTCTATGAAATATACATTCTTGGTATGCTATGCTATATTATAGTAGAAATATATTTTCATATAGTAGAAATTCTAAATTTTAATATATAACTTCAAATATATCTAATTATATTTTAATAGAAATCAAAATCCCCACCCAAGAGCTCATATATGTATGTGTATTTGTGTGATGAGTACCTATAACATGTGTGCTTCATGCCATCTGAATAAATTACACATATTAGAAATCATTTGAACGTTGCTTAAATTTTTAAATATTTTACCAAAGGAAAGCTAAATTTAGGATTCAGTTGATGGGAAGATTGTTGTGTATATTTGGTATGTATTTGGTAAAATAAGAAACAACTGAAGAATACCCTATGCCCTCCTCAAATATGGTGGGGTTTTCTGAATAATTTATTTCCATATTCATGGAGAGAGGAAGAGAGAGGAGAAAGAGGAAAGTCGGGTAGACTGAAACATCATTGGCAAACAGGAAAGAGAATGAATTCACACAAGCCATGGGGTCCCAGTGCTGAACTAAGGCTTCAAGAGATGGTTGGTCAGACATCATTGGTAACTTCCTGTAAGGCTGAGTGGATCTGGAAGTGATCTTGAGGAGTGTCCGTTTGTGGAAACTTCTAGACGAGACACTATCAACTCTGGTAAAAAAGTTTACATGAAGGATCAGCACATTCTTGTGATCTATGGGAGTTCTGATCATTTTCTCAGGGGGAGCTGTATTGTGTGGAGCTGTATTGTCCACACGGAAGCACATCTCTGTGGCTTCCATTCATGAAATATTTTCATAGGCTTCTGCTCTTTGTAAACATTTGAGGCTATCCCATAGGCTTGCAAATTTGTCATGCTTCACTGTTGTGTTAAATAAAGTCCTAGATTCGTCTAGGAATTTATATACTGCCATGAGATCATTGGTTGTAGATTGACTATGACACATTCCCCTCTGGCGCATGTATTGAGGGCTTTGTCCTCAGTCAGTGTTGCCATTTGGGGTGATTAAAGAGAAAAGCTTGTTATCCCCAGCTCCTTCCTATTACAGTTCACTGCTTCCAGACTACATTGATGTAAATAGCTCTCTTCCACCCCACGCTCCCACACCTGTGTTGTCCTGCCCAAGCACACAGGACCAAATGAATATAACTTAGACACCCCCCCAAAACCCTGAGCCAAAATAAATCCCTTCATTCTGTCAGGAATTTGGTCGTAGCCCTCCTCCAAATTCATGAGTGGAAGTCCTAACTCTTTTACTATGGACTGTGATCGTATTAGAAGCTTCTAAGTGTACAGAGGGACAATCGTGAAGACACAGGGAGACCCAGTCAGCTACACATGAACAGAGAGATGTCACACAAAAGCAGACCCGCCAATAGCTTTGTCTTGAATGCTCATCTAGCAGACTATGATCAAATGTGTTTCTGTGGTACAAGTCCCCAGTCTGGGCACTTGGTCATGGCAGCCCTTGCAAATGCGTGTGTGGTCATCTCCCTCTCGGACCTCTCCCATCCTTTCTGAGTCTCGGTGAAAGTGAAGACCCAGACTCTGGCTGGTGTGGGACTTTCCAAACATCCAAAATCTCACCGCTTATTAGTTTCCTTTTATGTTGAGTGTTTGTTGTTGGAGACTTGCTGTCTGTGACTGTGGGACACATTTGTATTTACAGAGTAGTTTTGCAGATGTAACTTTGCTAAATCCTCACATCTCCAGTCAGTGGCTTGCAGCAACTCAATGAAAATTATACAGACAGTAAGTGGCAAGACTGGCATTGGAGTGAAGCTTTAGATGTTCACTATCAAGGATACCCAGTGTGGGATGGTCGGGGACAGACGGTGGCTTCAGAACACAGCTGACTTGTCCTCCTGTTCAATGACCTCTCGTGAGTTTCCTGTTAGTATGTGCTATTACTTTAGCTAAATGTTTGCACACATGGCATTCTTACTCAACTGAACTGGATTCTCAAGGGAGGCAGGTTCTGAGCTGTCCGTTCTATTTAGTCACAGGGCTTGGGGAGTATGTGTTGATTGACAGGTTAGTTACATGTAGCTTTAGCCAGAGTCCAACACATCACTCAGCCTTCAATGTTCCCCAAATAAACATAACAGTGACAGGACACATACAATGTCAACCTGGTCTTTTTAAGATAAAGACTAGGAAGGGTTATATGTAAAAGTAATACCGTGAGTTGACATTATATTACAATCATAATTATAATATTTATTATATTTATATAGCATCTCTCTCCTTCTCTAAGGGCCTCATAGTCATTTGTAAGCAGTGGGCCTGATCCTGCTGCTAAATAGAAAATAAATTGCTTATCTCTTGAAAGAGAATTAACTCTTTCAGGGCACTGGGGTACCATTTAGTAAATTAATAATCCTCTAAATGACACTCCAGATACATAGGATCTCCACTTATAAACCTGGAAAATGAGCACATTCCCAGTGCTTAAAAGAAATTGGGGCATGCCTAACAGAAATCAGACTGCAAGCTCAGAATACATGTAATGGACTCATCTCTCTCCTCTAATAACTTTATGTTCATTCTCATGGAAATCCATGTGTGATGGAAGATGATTGTGTTTGCTAAAAGCTGGCACTTCTGATCTTTTAATCTACTAATATGAGAGCAGGCGACGAGAGAAGGCAAGTGGTGGTGTCTGCACACATGGGAGCGGTGGCGGTTTGCACTGCTAAACGGATTTTGAAAAGATGATGACTTTTCCCCCAAAGCCCTTTGGAAGACTGACCTCAACACTTCCAGAAAACATTTATCTACCTCCAAAAGAGTAGCTAGTGAGCTGGACTTTACCTCATGGGTCTTCTTGCGTCCATGGCTAAGGTAGGTAGAGACAGATAGCAATCAAGAGGGGCATTTTCTGAGTCAGAAATCAACTTCTCAGTCAGTCAGGAAAGAATCTGGGGACATGGTGACTCAAAGCTGCCAGACATACTGTATTCCACTGGGACTACAGAGCAGCAGAACTGAAGGATAAGGCATGGCTTAGTCACAAAATGCTTGCTTTGCTGGCCTGAGAACCTGAGTTCAACCCCAGAACCCAGGACAAAAAAAAAAGAAAAGAAAGTAAAGAAAAGAAATCCAGGCGGTGGTGGTGCACGCCTTTAATCCCAGCACTTGGGAGGCAGAGGCAGGTGGATCTCTACAATTTTGAGGCCGACCAAGTCTACAGAGCTAGTTCTGGAACAACCAAAGCGATGCAGAGAAACCCTGTCTCAGAAAACAAACAAACACAGGCACCCGTGGCAGTAGATGTTTATAGTCCTAGTGCTGAGAGGGAAGGAACAGGGCTACCTGAGGTTTGTTGGCTGGCCAACCTATATCACTTACTAAGTCCCAAGCCAGTGAGAAATGTTGTCTAATGCAAAACAAAAGAGCAGTGACAGCATGAGAGGGGGGGGAGTGGGGGAGTAAGAGCCCTTTAACGCTGAGTGGATCCATTCTTTTTTGTTTTTAAAGCAGGTCAACTTCTTTCACTGTTGCCTCTTTCCATCCCCCTGGTATATGACCTCATCTCATTATAAATTTCTAGAGTTCACTCATTGACTCAGACGCCTCTTGGAGTCTTGCTTGTCCGGTGTTGCCGTGCTGAATTCTGATTGTGATTTAGTCACACGTTATTGATTGTGAGCCTTTCAGTTTATGTGCAATGAGATAGAATTTGGAAACTGGTGGTGTCTTATTGACTTTCTCATTTGCACTTCTAGGAAACTCACGGGACGGTCAGAGGGGTTGCTAGCAGGTAGTTTGGTTGTTCAGTAAACCAAATTGTGGGCCATTCCTACCAGTGCCCCTCTCTTAGATGCCCCAGACTTGAGAAAAACATCAGCATATATTACTATACCTAACGACCTCTGTCCTCCATCTGAGCCCAAGGTTTAGCCTCTTTGTGAAGCCTCCTATCTTTCCCTCGCCCCTTCTTGCCTCACTGACAGTCAGCTGTCAAGGGCCTCTTTACGCAAAACTGAGTTTTTCCGAGAGAAATCTGCCGAGTAAGTCCGATTTCAGCAGTCCATACACCTCTGAGCCCCTCGAACTCCAAGGAGCAGTCTTAAAGAGAAGCATCAGCAGGCCGCCAAGAAGAAATCAGAGCAGATCAGCAAAATGTCATGGACGCGGGGAAGGAATTATGAGCCGCAGACAAACAGCCTCCATTTTCCAGTAAGCAACATGACTGGTAACAAAAATAAGCACTGATGGGGGAACGTGTGTGCTCGGTCTAATTGTATAATTGAAGGTTGCTTTTGATATATCGCACGGGGATTGAAATAACGGAGCGTTGGCAAGTCACTCCGTGGTATCCCTCTGACCCAGGCATTTTGCATGTGTTTGCACTGCGGTATGCATAAGGATTGAAATACACTGAGTTTGGGGATTTCGTCCCTGGGATGGCTCAGTGGTTACCATTGCCCGAAGTCGTACTACACACAGCTCAAAGTTAGCAAAATGAGATGAGAAATGGAGCCACAAATTCACTTCCCGGGTGACCCTCCTCATCTTCCAAATGCTGGTTAATCACCATCTATGTGATAAACTAAGGAGCCTCGTCAGCAGCACCGTTCTGCTGACGACTCTTCTATCTGGCAAGTGCCGGAGGTGATAGATTCCTCACCCCCATCCATGTTGCTGATGCTAGACCCTCAGAGCATTTCCAGGGAAAGCTGGGTCCTACTTGTTTCTTTTGCTTTTGAGAAAAAGAAAATCCACCCTACTGTGAAGGTTATGTCCTATGAAGGTGCTGTCTTTGTGTGCGAATCCCTACCCCTTCTGTTCTGGTATTCTGTTCCTCAAAGGATCGCCCTGTCCTTAGCAAATGGTAGCCACTGGCTTCTGGGTTCTGACCTTTGTCTCTGTGGTCCTGACCAACACTTTCTTTGCTATCCTGTGATGGTGGGTTCCTCTGCAGTGGAAAACATCACCCATACACAGTAACAGACAAGGAGTTTCCATGAAGGAGGGCTTGACTTTTCGTGAGACTCTCCATGCATTTACTTAACTCGTATTATTTCCAAAGGGCTGAAAACACAGGACCATCCTGAGGTTTAAAAATCCTACAGCAGTGGTTCTCAACCTTCCTAAAACTTTGAGCCATTAATATAGCTAGTTCCTCATGTTGTGGTGACCCCAACCATACAATTATTTTTGTTGCTACTCCATAACTACAATTTTGCTACTGTTATAAATCATAAAGTGAATATCTGTGTTTTCCAATGGTCTTAGACAACCCCCGTGAAAGGGGTTGAGAACCACTGTGCTATATAAACTTACTGGTGACAGTTAAGTTATCATTGATAAAATTACGCTATCTTTGTAGTTTAGAAAAGTCAGGCTTTCAGAATGTTTGTATTTTATAAAACCTGTAGGTGATATATGGTAAATATGATTTGCCTTTGACATTTTTCTTTCTTCTTACCAAAATGAAAAATGATGACTAGCCATGGGATGTTAACGCACATTGATTACTACTTCATTATTTCTTTTATCTCGTGATTTTTTTTGATTTGTTTCATTACCCACCTCTTCCTGGCTCTTGTCACCTTGGTTCAAATGGATGCGACTATATTTGCACCACTATGAGTTTCTTTTGATTGATAGACTTATCCCAGGTACCATATTATCAGCATCCACCCTTCTGCAAGGAACTGGCTTTCCCAGAGAAGAACCAATTTTTGTTTCCCAGTTTGTTGCTAATCTGACTTGGTGATAATGTCATCAAGCTGTATTCTACACTTTTTTCTTGATGAGCTAGAATTCTCTGGAGCTAAGAGTTGTGGGCATGGGAGAGAGTGATAAACAGGAGGCATAGAATTAGGCAAATACAGTCTCGACACCCTCCTGCCCCGGATGTGGAATTGATGGGAGCACATTTGTCATTGCTGAGGTATCAGGCAACTCCCAAGTCACTTCATTTTCAAATCAAGCACTGTTAGAATATCCGAGTCAAGGAAAGGAAGAAGAGAAATCAAAGAATCAAAGAATAAGCATTTGCATCAGACAAGGGCAGTTGCTCTTATTTTTCAGCCTTTATTTATTGGTCTTCAGTTTAGAAGTGTGATGTGATTTGGGGAAACACTACAGAAGAATCAGTAAGGACCATTTTGCTCTGTTAAAAATGAAAAACAACAGTAACAACAACAACAACAACAACAACAACAGACGTTAACACTGTGAATATGGGAGAAAACTACAATTAGACCACACTTAGGAAATGGTGAGATCTGACTTTCTTGAGATTCATATTTGCCTCTTGCAAATAGTTTTGTTCCCAATAAAACCTAATAAATCTAGATTTGTTGGTGGAAATAATTATCTCATTGGTATAGAGATCATATAGACTAGTTCTGACTAGTGGGAGAAAAAAAGCTCAAAAGTTATAGAAAAGAAGTATGTAGCAATACAGACATGGCACACGCTACACACACATTAGCTGAGATTCTTTTTTATTTTAAATTTTTTTATTTTAATTTTTTAAAAATTATTTTTTTTCATTCAAAAATTTACACTTCCTCCCCTTCTCCCATTCCCCTCCCGCTCCCCCACTCACTCTCCTCCCTCCCCCTCCATCCTTAAGAGAGGGCAGGGGACCCTGCCCTGTGGTGAGTCCAAGGCCCTCCCCCTCCATCCAGGCCTAGGAAGGTGTGCATCCAAATAGACTAGGGTCCCAAAAAGCCAATACATGTAGAAGAGACAGGTCCCAGTGCCATTATTGATGGATTCTCAGTCCACCCCCATTGGCAGCCACATTCAGAGAGTCCGGTTTGATCTCATGCTCATTCAGTCCTGGTCCAGCTGGATTTGGTGAGCTCCCATTAGATCAGGCATACTGTCTCAGTGGGTAGATCAGCCCCTCGCGGTCCTGACTTCCTTGCTCATCTTCTCCCTCCTTCTGCTCTTCAACTGGACCTTGGGAGCTCAGTCCATTGCTCTGATGTGGATGTGGGTCTCTGTCTCTATCTCCATCCATCGGACGAAATTTCTATGGTGATGATCAAGATATTCATCAGTGTGACTATGGGACAAGGCCAGTTCAGGCACCCTCTCCTCTGCTGCCCAAGGACCTAGCTGGGGACATCCCCGTGGACACCTGGGATCCCCTCTAGAGCCAAGTCTCTTGCCAACCCTAAAATGGCTCCCTTAATGTAGATATTTTCTTCCCTGCTCCAATATCTGCCCTTCCTCCATCTCCACCCTCCCACTTCCCCAAGCTCTTCCCAGTCCTTCCCTTCTCTCTTCTCCTTCCCCCTCTCCTCTTCCCCCAACCCCACCCCCACCCCTACCCCACGCCAGCTGAGATTCTTTACAAGATGCATGCTTCATCATTCATTGTGTTGTGGGCAATTTTCATTGAAATATTTAAAATGCAAACATTTGGTAGTTGGAGAGATAAGCTTCCCTGTTTGGGGACATGTTCATATATTTTTTAAAAATTCCTACATTCTTAAAGTTAATTTCTTAGTTTTGATGGCACTTTTTGGATATTGCCAATTGAAAACAGAGGACACCAGAAAGGTAACTGAGCATCTTCTTCTTGTCTTTGCTGCTTGCCACTTGTATGACTTTAACTGGTCCTTTACTCTCTCTGAGTCTGTTCCTTTTAAAGTAAGGTAGCAGTCCAAAATCAAGTTTCTACCATTTGCAAGCAGTTGAGTGACATGAATGAGTGTCACATAGAAAATTGGTTGGATGTGTGAGGCAGCTGGACTTCAGGTCCCCCTAGGCCTTATCAGGCCAAAAGACTGTGGACATTTTAATCTAAGCAATACCATTGGATCAGTCAAAGGAAGACATGGAGACAAGACAGGGGTTATCACTTTGGTGTGTCTGTGTGTCCACTGGACCAGGCTTTGCTTCGCTGAATCCAGTGGCTATCTTCAGTGACGTTCTGAGCTACTCCCATATACAAGGTACATCAGGGGCTGAAGAAATGGTCCAGTTATTAAGTGTTTGTGTTGCAAATATGGGGACCTGAGTTCAATCCTCAGAACCCACACAAAAATCCAAGCGATGCTGCTCTTCTAGAGGACCCAAGTTCAGTTCCAAACACCCACGTCAGGTGACTCACAGCTATCTGTAACTCTAGTCCAGGGGATACAATGTTCTTTTCTGGCTTCTTCAGGCACACACTCACATGCACGCATGCACGCACGTGCGCAAGCACACACACACACACACACACACACAACACAATAAATAAATTTTGACAGCTAGGAATGTTGGTGAGCAGTAGGAATCTCAGCACTGGAGAGGTGGAGATGGACAGCTCTCTGGGGCTCCCTGGCCAGCCAGCATAGCCTAATTGACAGGCCCTAGAGGTTCCAGCAAAAGACCCTGTCTCAAAGAACAAGGTAGATAGTTCCAGCAGATGGCACCCAAGGTTGACCTGTAGTCTCCATATGCCCGTGCACAATGTGCATGCGACCCCCGCCACACAAACATATGAGCACATAAGCGTATAAACAGAGAAACACACAGGGACAACTATGGACCATTTCCATCAGCATACTGGACAATAGAGACAAGCAGAGAGGAAGTCATCCTTCATTTTTGCTAGGACATGCCCTAACTTTATGGCATCCAAGATGTCAGGTTTTAGAGTAGCCTGGGCAAAGGAGGTTCCCAGTGTACTGATGGCAGCCACTGTTAGCTGGAATGTGGGGGTGATCCTCCATCTACCCAAGGAATGACAGCGGGTAAACAATACTCTGATGGGGACATCAGTGCTAGGAGATTGCCTCAGATGTTCCTGATAGATAGGGGCAGTTACAGAGGCAGATGGCAGATTTCTAAGGATGCTGGTGAAACTGGTTTGCAAGGCCAATGAGACCCAACCCAGTACTGGGGTCACCTCAAGCAGAGGCCAAGATTCTGCTCCAGAACATGAGGACCAGAATCTGGAAAATACGACCTATGATATGGTTTAATATCAAAAGTTTTCATCTAGTGTTGGGTTACCCGTTAGGGAATATTTGATCTTGGATTGTCAAACCTGAAGAGACAAGGGGGCTACTGGCCACTGGTGGTAGAGAACAGAGGTGCCCCTCTGAGTAGAACAGTCTCAAGATCAAGAATTAGTTGGTTTACAGTATCAACAGCACAGAAATTATCAAGACTTACAGAAAGATTCTGCCTTCTTTGAACCAATGCATCATGTTCATCCATCTGACCTAGAAAAACTTTAGGCAGATTTTACCTGTATACATTGTGCTGGACCTTACTTCTATGTCTGTCCCAGCAACTGGGGAATGAAGGGTGGTTCAGCACTCCCAGAAGCCTCCTCCACATTGGGAGGCCAACCTCAGTTATGTTATGTGATCTCTCCTGTAAATACCACATTAGGACCAGGGAGATGGCTCAATTGGTAGAGGGCTTGCTGCCTAGTTAGTCTATGCAAATCTGCAAGCCCTAGGTCTAAGCAGAAACCCTGTCTCAGAAAATAAGGAAGGGAGTCTGGGTACATAGTTCCCTGGTAAACGTGCTTGCTGCAGCAAGCATGAGGCCCAGAGTTCAGATCTTTCGAAAGTCACATAAACCTATAATTGCAGACTCGGAAGATAGAAGAGGGGGTTTCCAGAGCACGCTGGCTAATGAGGCTAGCCATGTCAGGGAGCTCAAGGCTTGACTGAGAGACACTGCCTGAATACAAAAGGTGGGAAGCGTGATTGAGGATGATTCCTGACCATCATCCTCAGACCTCCATTTATATGTGCAGACACATGCTAGTACATTCCCACGCATTTGTACCCACATGTACTAAAGTGCACAATGCATGCACAATGCTCAAATGCAGAAAAGGAAACTAAAATAATAAAAAAATATTAAAAATAAGGTGAATTACAAGTTGAGGAAGATACCTAATGTTAATCTCTTGCCGCCAGACACACACGCACATGAATACCGCGTGCTGAAATAAATAGAGTCACACCATTGCTTTCCTAGTAAAGAACAGGAAAAAGAAAAAGGTGTTCCAAAACCACAGACAAACCAATTGACTACAAGGTCAAGTGGAAATGGGTCTGAGATCAAGGCATCAAGTTCACTGGAAATATCTGTTAAAGTAGAACACTACCACCCAGGTTCTTTTGCTTAAATTATTTGCACACATGCAAACTGTTTTACACACTTCCCAAATGACTGGGGCAAAGTAGTGTTAACCTATCTGCATTGCACTGGGGCAGGCAAGCTTCCTCTGGTAGCCTAATTAGTCCCCTAGCCCATGGCCCAGTGGTCTCAGTTTCCGGAGAAGCACACCACCTTTTATCTCAATCCATCGTCCTGTGTTTACCAGGGGCCCCGGGAGTGGAGCTCGAGAGGTCTCGAACATCCCATTTGTTACAGCACGTATTTTCAATATTATGATAAGAAGACAAGGGACTGTGCATTTTGTCAACTTACAAGTCCGAGATCGATCAGCAAATAGATGGGCCTTGCCATATTCGGAATTAAAGTGTGTGTTTGGATGGTTTATTGACAGTTGATAACTACTGACCACACAGCCTGATAGAGTGACAAAGGTCAGGTCAAGGCAGGTCAGAGCTATGGAGGACACCCCCTGCTCTGGGGCTCGCTCCCCTCCCAGAATGGATGCACGGGTCAATAACAAAGCCACCTGTAGGATGTGAAGGCTTTCCCAGGCTTTTTCCCTCTGCCTGGTGGTAACACAACCTTAATGGCAGCCGGTGTAGTCTTGTCCCTTCATGCCTGTTCTCTGGTCACTGTTCTGAGAGTTACCAGGGCTCATCTGTAAGGGAATGGTGGTTTATCCTTATCCCCCACCCCCAAGGCCTTCAAAAGGGGTTGTCTCTGCCCCATAACCCCCAAGAGTTCAGGACACACAAGGGCAAAGACAGTGGCTGTCTTTATGGCTCCCCTAGGAGCTGTCTCTCCTGTGCATATACAAACCACTCTTGGCAAGCAGAAGTGTAATTAAAAGCCTCTCCGAAAGCCTCTCCAGCTGGGGTGGGCCTCCGTCATCGCCAGGAGGGGCCTTATCAAGTGGATTTGAAAACATACAAACGAGAGGCCTTGTTCCCAGGAAATGTCATCTGGTCTGCCTCAGTCGGTGTCTTGCTGAGGAGGAGGGGGAGTGGGGGAGAGCGTGTGTTTTTGATGAGGTATCTGTTGTCTACCTGAAAGATGCAAATGCTATTCAAATTTGGCTCCAGTACGAAGGCTGCTTGCATATACCCCACAGCTCCCCTCAAGCAAGCGGCTAATGGGAACATGTGTTCTTTCTATTTTTATAAGGCTGGGAGAACAAGGGGATGGAGGGCTGAGCTTGTGGGGTTTGAAATCTCTCTTTGCAGGGGGCAGGCTGCTGTCTGAAGTGACAGTAATGCCCAGTGGCAGCTTCGTGGCAGCAGGCCCTGACCTGCCTGCGTGATCCATTCCACAGAGGCCTGTGGTTGAGCAACTGTTCCTGCCTAGCCAGACAGCCAGAAGAGAAACCTAGGGAGGTGGTGGGGCTCCCTAGATAGCGGAATGACTGCCATCGCCTGTGGCCTGGCCAGGTGGAGTCTTATCTTGTTGGACACATCGCACAGCATCACTATCCCTGGGGTAATATTGACCTATGTATTTCTTTTTGTTTGCTGGCCTAGCGACTGAAGCCAGGGCCTTGCACATTCTGGGCAAGTGCTCTATCAATGGAATATACCCTAGTCCTTGCAGTCTGGGTCATTGCTGACCATCTCTATGTCAGGTCAACAGTGGGCAACATTGAAATGGCATCACTAATGACATCATTAAAACCTGTCCCTGTCCAAATTCCAGTGCAGCCTCTTACATACCTAGGCGGACAAAATAAAAACAAATGGAATGAGTTTATTCTGCATGATCTTATTATGAAAAATCATCTTTGCACCTCAGTTTCTGCTGCTGCTATTGCTACCAAGCCAAGGGTGAAATTTGTCTCCTTGGCAATACCCCAATGCACAGGAATCATATGGAGAAGGGGAAAAGATGAGAAAAGAGCAGCTCTGGTGTTTGGAATACTCTCTTATCATAAGAATAACAAGGTGTAACCAGCTTGTAAAACAAGGATTTAGATAGTTTAAAAGACACCACCTGATGGGTGGCTATCAGATGGGGCCTCAGAGGTCATCTCAGAGGGATGGAAATGGTTCAAAGCTATGTCTTTGTCACCCCCTGGAAAACAGTCCCAAATGGATCTGGCTGTACAAACCTACAATCCCAAATACTTGGGAAGGCAAGACAGGAAGATCTCAAGTTCACAACCTCTTGGGCTTCGGTGAAAGTTCAAGGCCAACCTGGGCATTAGTGGGACCCTGGTTCAAGAACCAGTAAAATGAGGACTGGATATGACTCAATGGTAAAGCACTTGCCTAGGTACATAAGACCCTATTTTTATTCCTTGGTACCCCAGAAATATCTTTTTAAAGTTAAGTTCCACTTGATTTGTTCTATTTGTGTGTTTTAAAAGTCATCTATTGGCTAGACTGTGGAGTAATGTGCTAATTCCAGCCACCTAATAATGAGGATCTATGTTGCTATGTTGAGGATTCAAAACTCAAGTCCAGAGTCAATGAAAAGGATGGCTGTCCTCCATAGGGACGGGACTGAAGAATAGCATCAGTTGGACCACACATTTGCTGTCCTCTAAGGTTTTAATAAACCCAAAGACCACCAAACAATATTCTCGCTTATAGATGAAGCTCCTCATCCAATCCTAGGCAGAGATACATTTTTATTATAAAGATGGACTTCTTCAGTGATCGGGGTACCTGCTCAGTCCTCCATGTGAGACAATCAACCAGCTGCCTTCGTAAAAAACCCAGCCCCAGCTTTCCCCTTGTCAAATAGAGGGTATGATCTTTGAGATGAGATTAGCATCCCAAGGTCTGGTTTCTTCATGATGTATGGAGATTAATCTCCAAAGACAGTGCTAGGGGACTGTGGCTCATCTTAAGGCCATTCATGTTCCTTACTTGGTTGTAGAGAGCCTCAGATGTCAGAGATTCAGAACCTTTTGAACATTATCATCAAGGTGTAGCCCTGTGACAAAACTTCTCCAACATTTTTCTCCCACGGAGGTAAATCGTGGACTACATGTCATTTTCTTCACATTGCTATTATAAATTATTATATTATATATATACAAATATATAAGATATATATTAGAATCAGTTAGATGCCAAAGAATATAAATAATATATAAATAATAGAACATTTACAGAGTATGTATAATATTTTAAAGTAGCCTGTAAGAGATAGAGAGCTCTATTTGAAATGCACAGCTCTAAACAGCCTACCCAGCATCCATAAGAAACAAGTGATGTGGATATTAATGGTTCCTAGAGGTAATATATATATTATATGCAATATATATATTGCACAATTCAGGCTCCAGGGAAAGCCACTTTTTCTCTGAATCTAGGTCTTTGGCCTTCTTTATTGGGATGGCTACTCCAAAATTCCCTTTCCCCTTGCTGTATAGGAGGCAGTCAAAAATCCATGTCCTATCAGGACTTGAGCGTGTACCATGGTAACCCACAGCTGGTCCATGGATTTCCAACTATGTGTCAGTATCCTGGCAAAGACCAAGACACAAAGGCAATATAGGACATTCTCCTTTCCTTGGAGAGGCTTATTGTCATCAAGGGGATACAGAAGCAGAAACAATTAACAGAGACTACCACGTGTCACCCGATTCGATGCATCAGCCACCTACTTCATGCCGTCTGTTGTCTGACACCAACAATTGCTCGCCATAAATGCACAAAGGCACCAGGGCCTTGTGGTAGAGATAAGGACCGTGTGAGCTCTTAGGCTCAACAGCATAACTGACAGCCCATTAGAGCCTCAACACACTTCTATGACTTTTACAACTCTTGAACCAAAGCAGCATTGAGAGAGAAGAAAATCCTTGATTTTACCCACAGAATGCAAGATCCATGTGCATAAGAATTTTTAGAATTCTATACATTTATTATTTAGTGTGTGCATGTCTGCATGTGTGTGTGTATGTGTGTGTGTGCGCGCCTGTGTGTGTGTGCGTGTACATGTACCTTGTGCTGTGGTGCATATGTGAAGGTCAGAGGACAGCCTGCAGGAGTCAGTTCCCTACTTCCAACACGTGGGACTCAGGGATTAAACTCAGGTTGTCAGACTTAGTGGCAAGCACCTTTACTAACTAAGCATTTCTCCTGGTCTGGAGTTTTTAAATAGATTTTATTTCATCCAGTTCCTGCCAACACTTAGAAAAGCAACCCAAGGACATGGTGGGTGGCAAAGGCAAGGTGAGTTAGTTGGATTTAGCGACATAACGTAAATGTAATAGCCAGTTAAATTTCAGACAAACAATGAATAATTTTTAGTAGAAGCATATCCTATGTGATATTTTAAACATACAAATCCTTTCAATTCATTATTAATTGAAATTCATGCTGTTTGGGGCACAGCAGTACACTGGCAGTGTAGAGCTACCACAATGGAGACTAAGTTGGTCCTGAGTTTGGGGTAACCATGGTAGACAGCACTCAGTGACTACAGGGCAGGGGTGGCAGAATCAGGAACCAAGCATAAGGCAGTGAGCATGCTTGTCTTTGCCAGGGAACAGCAAGCAACGAGCTCTTACAGCAAGAATGGGCTCCAGAGTTTCCAGTCTGGGGCAACCTTCTAATTTTATTTACTTACAAATATTCAAAACTAGGCCTGTTCACATTTTTGTATTTTTGTTTTTCTTAAAATCTGCGAAACTCTTTATGTCCCAAAGGTGGCAATAGAAAGGGGATGGGGACCTGGTGTCCCTTTGTGAGGTCTGTGTTCCCCTGATGCTTGCTTCAGACCCTGACTTATCTCCTGCTGGACCCCATCACTTCTGTTCTTGCTGTCCCTGGAGCAGAAGACAACAGAATAAGAAAAGATGATTCTCCCAGAGTTATACCTTATGTCCTTTGGAATGTAACCCTGGAGGCCTCAGGAAGAATAGGCAGGAGTATAGAGAGACTAGAATCGTGTGAGGGTACAGCCATCGCTCTCAGGAAGAACGCTACAGTAAGGATGCTGGGGAGGGCGTGAGCTGGAAGACAGCTTGAGTGCTGTCCCTGAGAGCTCTGGGTTCTACTCAGGATCCAATGCAGCCTTGCGGGCTTAAACGGCAACCGTGGTAGGTTTATGGAATGGAACAGCAACATAGGGTGGCCCCCTATTTATTCTCCACTAATTTATTTATGGTAGTGCAGGAGGAAGGAGGCAACAGATGGAGGCAGAAATGGACATGACCCTGCATTTGCCCTGCTAACTCCTCTCGACTTAGGGAAATGGAGCTATCCCCCTGCCCCATGAGTCTAGCTGACCCACGCTGCACCCCACCCATTGCTAGTGGCTGGGGGCAGATGCATTTGTAATGGGAGAGGTGAACTCACTGTTGAGGGGATGGAGCGAGGGCATCGCATCCTTCACCCCCATCAGGAAAGAACACAGAGAGGTGTTTCCTTCTTCCATAATAAGATTGACACGGAGCCCCTTCCTGGTCTGAACATTGCAGGGACCAATGGTTGCTGCCAGAATGGAGAGCTCACTCTTCTTAATTAGCACTAATGCAGCCGAGGCTGTTTTCTTAGCCTGACCAAAGGGAATAGTAATTAACATGGTGGGAGAGACAGACGGAGAGTTCAAGGCCAGTATGTGTGCCCCTGACCCTGGGGTCACTGGGGAAGGGGACCAAAGAGACAATAACCCAGTTCTTGCAGGCCTGGACAAAGCCTGGCTCCAGTTCTCAACCCCCAGCCCACAATGACCTTCCCATTAATGAGAAATTCTGTCCTTCTTCTTCTTCTGGAAAGGGACTGGCTTGTTAGGCCTCCCAAATAAGTGTGTCTGTATATGAAAATGTGTGTGTGCGTGTGTGTTCTTAGGAATAATTTTTTTCTCCCTCTAATTAACAAAGCATGCCAAGTGTCTTCATCTCGGCGCTAGGGAGTAACTACTGTGGGCGTTGTTGAGGGCTGTGTGGGGGACAGCAGCAAACAGATCACATCCTTATCCTTCCTGGGTCATTCATTTCACCCTGAAGATCGCCCAGCTTCCTGCAGCTAGGAACCGAGTGGAACCTTTGCAGACTGGAAAGTAAACATTGGAGAGGGAGCAGGTGGCAGGAGACCAGATGCTGCTGCCAACACCAGGCAGGAGGATGGGTGGGTCCACCCCAGGGGGCAGGAAGAGAAACCAAAGAAGGTGATGCTTTACCTACCAGAGAATCCTAGCAGAGAAGGAACAGGAGCCCTTAGATGGTGGCAACTGGGATCCACAAGACTGTGTCACACATTAAGGTAGACCTTGCCACTCACAAATGACAAGGGGGCATACAACAGCACCAGTAAGTACAAAAGCATAGACTTGCCGAGTCTCTCCCCTGTCCTGAGATGTCTATCTTCCCAGAGATGAACTTGGTTCTTTTAGATTCTGTACTCCACTTTTCTCCAGCCTTTCCTTCTTCTTTTCTTTAATTAAATACCACTGCTTGACTCCTTCAGGTCAGCAGCAATGCCACTAGCATCAGCCATGAATCATGGCGAGGGTGACATTTTAAAAATGGCACCGTCAGGGCAGCGAGTACAGGCCAGACACCCAGGCGCAGTGGCTGGACCCCGTAAATTACACTAAAAGTGTAATCAGAATAATCAGCACGCTGACATCTTTATGCATGCAGACGGAGCTTGGCAAGGAGCTGCCTGGGACTCTCTGAGCTGTCACTTACGGCCTGCCATCTGAGGATGAGGGAGGGTGGCCAAGGTGTAGCTTCTGAGTTCTCTGCAACCTCTTTTCTCTGGGTTATGTCTTGTGATAAATGTAGGTCATTTAAGTACATCTCAATAGTGTCTTTATTTGGATGCAGCTCAGGTAATAGAGCCAGCCAGTCATCTTTGTCTTGCAAGCATCTCACATGTACATGTATCCACATGAAAGGTTTCTCCTTATTCTCTTCATACTGTGTACCTGTAAATGACCACATTGTTAAGTGTTCCTAGCTGCCAAACCATGCCAAAACCTTCCACTGTGAGTATATTTTGCATAATTCCTACCTACATCTTTCCTGGTCCCCCATTCATAAGATTTTCCTGAGGTCAAACAGGACAGCCTCTGCCTGACCTTTCCACCATCCTTTGTCCTCCATTTTTCACCTGGCACCTATTTTGATTTCTTTTCATCCTTGAGTTTTCCTCCACATTCCTGCTTATTGCTCGAGTTTGCAAATAGCAAGCAAGCAAACTCTTCTGAAGCTCCACCCCTTCCTCCTTGCTGTGGAAGATCAGGACTGCTCTTGGCTGCATATATGCAGGAAATGCAGTTTCCTATGATTAATTGGCCCCACCAGGTCAGATGCACAAGGGGTCCATTTGTCACCAGTGAGCTCTGACCATCATAGCCAGTCTGTTCAGGGCTGTGGGTGGGTCTCCTAAGCACATCAGCGGGCATAAGCCAGTTAGTAGCTGCTGAGGTGTGGCCAGCCAGAGCCTAAGGGACCGTGTATGCTGAGAGGGAGCAGGAGATGGCAAACAAAAGGGAGAGAAGCAGAGATGGAGGGTGGCTGTGGGTGCGTGGGCAGTAGACAGTTTCATGTGTGAGGGAGGTGGACTATACTATACGTTCATTGATTTCTCATCTATTGAGCACCTACTGTGTGCCAAGAAGAATGAGCTGTGACCCCTGAATCTGGTGCTGGAGATTACTGGTACCCTCCCCAGTGCCTTGGTAGATTCTGCTTTAAGAGGGAGCCATGGTCGGTAATCACGTGCTCATAGATTGTCAAGAGAGTAAACTGAGGCATCTCTGTGATTGGCTGTGCCTGTGGAGTGGTGCCCAGCCTTCCTCCATTAGAATTTCTTTGCTTGACCTGCAAACTGAAGGGTGACCCTGGGTATTCCTCTACTTTATCCTGCCGTGGAGATGGCTCCTAGACTCTTTAACTCCTAGACAGAGAAACACAGCCTTTGGTTTGAGTTTTGGCTTTTCTTATCCAGGTCTTTGGGCAAGTCAATTTACCTCTGGAATCCTGGACCTCTTCTATAAAGTGGGCTTCATCTCTTAGCATTAGAATTCAGTGAGTTATGAAACATGGGCATGTTGCTTGGCGTACATTAAGCATTTAATAAGCGCTAACTGCACTAGTGCATAAGGTTCGATCCTAGCTGGGCTTCTGACACCCTCTAGTAATCTCAGCATCACTGTGCATTCTGCACAGTGGACAGCATTGAGTCTGAGACCAAATGGTCCATGGGGTGATTCCCAGGCACATGCATTCCCTTCTCCCATACATCCCCTACCACCAATCCTGCCCCTACCTGTGCTATAGTTATTTCTTTGCTCAATAAGTACTTCCTGTTTTAGGCTCTTTGGTGCAAGACAAGAGGAGGGTAGCAGTGAAATCACAAAGAAGAGGGAAACAGAAATGGGTTTCTGCTAGGGTTTCTTGGCTCCAGTGGAGACCACCAGCCAGATGCGTCCTGCTTGATGGTTCTTCAGATCAGAAGTCCAGCCCAGTCAACAGTTTCATGACAGGGAGATTCCTGTAGAATCACATAAAGTTTTCTGCTAAAGTAGAGATACTTGGCATTAGGTTGATAGTTTCTGTTGGCTCTGGCTTTACAAATGAGTTAAAGTTTCTTCAAATTTCAAGCTGCCATAAAGGCTCTCATTACAATTCTGTGTTCAAAAATATTGGTGGTTTAAACTTTTGGGACTGTTCTACCTATGAACCACTATGTGAGGGGTACAAGCAGAGCTAAGTCTGAGGTGCTAGATGTCTGTGTACTATTGCTGTGAAGAGACACCATGACCATGACAACTCAAAGCATTTAATTGGCGCTTACTTACGGTTTCAGAGGTTTAGTCCATTATCCTTGGGGCAGGGAACATGGTGGCATGCAGGCAGATACGGCAGCTGAGAAGTCAACATCCAGATCCAAGGCAGCAAGAAAAGAGAGGGAGCCAGTGGGACTGGTTTGGGCCCTTGAAACTTCAGAGCCCACCCCCAGTGACACACTTCCTCCAATAAAGCCACACCTATTCCAACCAGGCCACTCCTCATAGTCCTTGGTTAAAAAGCACTGCTCCCTGATGACCAAGCATTCAAATATAGAGCCATTACTATTCAAACCGTAACACCAGAAGTTCCTGGAAGAGTAAGAATCAGCAATGGGCCCTGTCTGTAGACCCTTGGTTATACTGAACATTTGACACCCCTGATCTCACGGAGTTACACAATAAGGATACCACATGGGCATTACTCACTTGCTCATGAATGAGGAACCCAAGGCCTTGAACATGGCCAGTGAGTGCTAAGGAAAGAGGCTTAAAACCATTTTCTTGGTTGGGATGCTTTTATGGCGAGAATGGTAAAATTCTATCCCAAACTGGCTTAAGCAGTAAGGGATCGCTTTGCCTCACCTTTCAGTACGGTTAGCCCTAGGGTGGGTTCTCCAATGGGTAGGCTCAATGGCTCATTAATATCATCAAGGATGTGGACTTTCTCATCTCTTCTGAAAGCTCGTTCTTGGTATGGTGGCTTGCACCCTTTTCTCATGTATCCTTAAGATTACAGCATGGGTGAATTCCAGAGAGCACTTTCTGTCTCTGTTATATTGTTTAAGAACTTTGTACATGCATGTGATATGTCCTGATCAAATATACTCTCCATTCAGTTCCTCCCCTATAAGTCCTCCCCAATCTCTTCTACCGCTATTCTCTCTCAATTTTATGTACTCTTTGAAAAACTCTGAGTTCATGTAGCACTGCCATGTATGAGCATGAGTAGAGGGCCACCTTCTGGAGCATGGGTAGTCTCTCGAGTACCACATCCCCAAAGAAAACTGACTCTCTTCCTAGCAACCATCAATTGTCAATAGCTCCTAAGCTAGTAGTAGGATTTCATGACTCCCTCCCACAGCCAGGTTGGGCCCTTGGCTGACTCTTGTGTCGATCTTGTACATGAAGTCATAAGTCACATTTGTCAGCCAGGTTGGGACTTTGTCTGGCTGGATTTTGTGTAGGTTTTGTACATGGAGTCATAGCCAAGGTGTCCAGATAACACTGTTTCCCTGTAGCCATATGCTACCTCTGGTTCCTAAAACATCTCTGCCATTTCTTCTGTGGTCATCCATGAGCCTTGGGAGCAGGGGTTGTAGTAGAGATGTCTCATTTAGGACTGAGCACTATACAATCTTATCCTCTGCACATTAACCCATTGTGAGTCTCTGTTTTAATCACTGTCTCCTGGGGAGCAGAGGAGCTTCTCTGATGAGAGTCTCAGCATCAAGTTCTAGAAGGTGACCGAGAAGATGTGCTAATTTATGAGTATAAAGATAAGTACTTAGAAGGTAGATCAATAGTATGGCCATTTAGCAGATTAATAGTTGTAGGTTTTCCCCTAGCACCTATGGCCTACCCAGCTATGAGCTCTTAACCAGTTAATGGTATTAGGCATGAGTTCTGTCTGTGGAGTGGCTCTAAACCAATCAGAAAGTGGTTGGTTACTCACATAACACTCATGCCACTATTGCACTAGTGGGCATGTCCTGCCAGACTGTGTACTATTGTGGCTCAAATGGTTCACAGTTAAATAGCGTGCATAGCGTCTTCCAGAATTGTGAAAGCAATTCTCTAGAGATGAGGCTTCTGGATGAACATTTTTCTTGATTTATCTATGTTCCAAGACTCAAGGATAAGTGTCTTCCACAGTAGAGCCTCACTACCAAGTTCTAGAAGGTGAACTACCAAGAACGTTGGTAACAGCCCATAATGTTTGGCTGTCTATGGGACCAGCAGCTTCAAAAGAGGTAAGCAACTTCTGACACTGGACATGCTATTATTTCTCAATTTATTAAATGAAAATCCTCATGACTGGATCTAAACAAATCACCGCTGAGCATCTAGGTCAGCATCCTACAAAGCACTACGTGGGGGAGGATGGAGGCAGGGAAACTCAAAAAGAAAGAAAACGAAGTCTTGAGGACAGGAAGATTAGCACTGTCAGCCTCAGCCACGGTTTCAACAAGGAAAAATTAGCCTTTTCCCTATAATTGTGCCTACCTAGCATTCAGCATTTCAATGTCCAGGACTGCAGGAATTGTGAATTATTTTTTCCTCACAACCCTTGATGAACCAAATATTCTGGTCTAAGTTGTGCCTACTCCCCGAATTTCTCTGTGAAGTTCTAACGTCCTGTTGCTCAGAATGTGGAAGTGTTTGGGGAGGAAGTCTTCAATGAGGCAATCACACAAAAGCAGGCCCGTAGGGTCAGCAAGACAGCTCAGTGGGTAAGGGCACTTATACTATACCTGACAATGTGAGGTTGATCCCCCAGACCCATAAGTTGTAAGGAGAGAACTGACTCCTGTATGTTGTCCTTTGGCCTTCACTGTGCACCTCAGATTGCACACAGACACACAAAACAATTAAATGTGAAAAATGAAGTCATTACAATGGGTTCTAATCCAATTTTGCTAGCATCCTATAAGAACAGAGTAGGCCCTGGTATCACAGGTCTGTTATTCTGAGTATATCAGAAGCTGAAGCAGGGTTACGAACTCAAGGCCAACCTTAGCAGTTTAGCAAGACCCTGTCCTGAAATAGACAAAAAATGAAGAGTAGCTCGAGGTTGGGTAAGGCTCATGAGATGCCACCCCTACTTAAGGACCTATAGGCAGTGAATAGATGCTGGGTTAGCCCACGAAAAACTATTGCCTGTTTGGTTTTGATGAAGAAATCCCCGGAAGGCAGCAGGTGTTACCATGGGCCACTGGTCACTATGAGGTCTTGTGAGCTCTGAGAGGGAGCTCTAGTTGGGAAAACCTGGCACGGTTTAATTTGGGTGCTTTGCTAAAGTTCTCTGAAGTATCAGGTGGTAATAATCTTTTGGGATAAGACCAGATTAAGGTTTTCAGAGAGAGAGAGAGAGAGAGAGAGAGAGAGAGAGAGAGATCCCTTGAAAACTAAGCACTGCCCCGTAATCATATCCCCACCAAGGAAAGAGATGGATCCATGTTCTCAGTTAACAAATTTAGAACATCTGGTGCTGTCCCCCACTACATATGAACCCATGCCTGCCAAGAGATGGCCACACACACACACACACACACACACACACACACAAAGAGCAGACCCACAAAGATGATTATTTAGGTTCTCCTTCCTTGAGTTTCTTGATTTTTTTCCTGTTAATTTTTATTGGCATAAAATGTTTTATGTCTACTTTTCTGCATTTATCATGACAACAGGGACATTTAGATGGTGGCTGTAAATGAAATATGTATGTATCCTAAAGATACTTGTGTAATTTAGGAAAATTATTCTGCACATTCATTCAAAGGAAGCAGCTCCATCCATGTCTTGCAAACACTGCAAAAAGACTTTACTAATTGTACCCGAACATAAAAACGAGCACACATTACTTAAACATACCAAATACACGAACATATAAATAGTGTTTAAAATATCTCTTACTCAATAAATTACCATCACTATGTTAAAATACCAATTCTAGAGAAAATTGATTTAAGAAAAATAGCTAATCACAGCGCCCCATAAAAGCGGCGTTTTTTTCTATAGCATTTAATTTTCAAGCCAAGAGATTTGGATGCTTGTCTCATTTTGTGTGTGTTCCATTATAATTTTTTCCATTCATTTGCTGAACAATCATCTTCTAAAACATCCCACTTCTGCCGTGGTATCAACTGGCGAGTTACCAAAAAGATGTAAATGATTTAATTGAATTAGTTTAATTAGGTAAATTAACAGTTAAGCATATCACACACAAGCTTGTTCTGTTTATACTACGTTAGGGAGATAATTTAGTGCGGAAGCAGGAGGGGCATGACCAAAATTCCAATGTAATGAGCCAGATTAGCTGGCAGAGGGAGAAATACAAAGATAACAGTTGCTGGAATTACATCTGGGTAAATAATTCATGTGCTGGAGTTATTGCGTAACTCCAGTCATAGCCAATCAGGTGATAGCCGGCAATGAGTGTGCAAAAACACCAGCGTGAGAGGGGCTCAAGCTCCCTGTCCCTTCCAGAAACGTCCCCAGGAAAATTCTAGCCTGCTTTGCTAATTCAGACAAATTGAAGCAATGCATGGCAGCCTGGTGGGACAAGCATCTGAGTGAATGCAGAAAGAAACAAACAAGCCATGGTTTGATTGTTATGGATGCATACCACTAGATTAAGCAAAAACCATGAAACTACATGCCTTCTTTGTTTGGGGCAGGAGGTCATAAGATACTTACCTACATTCCTACATCCCTAGCATCTACCTATTCAATGCCAGTAGGACTTTCTTTAGTGCTGACCAGCATATCTCCAGACATTGCCAACTGTTCCCAGGACGGGATGGCCCAAAACACCTGGCTGAGAACCCTTGGAATAAACCTATTAAGTGTCATGTAATATGAGTGTGTGTGTGTGTGTGTGTGTGTGTGTGTGTGCATGCGCGCGTGTGTGTGTGATATGTGTGGGTATGGTCACATATGTGCAAATGCCCAGGTACATTTGTGCTTATTCAGGGCCAGAGGTCAGCCTCAAGAGTCATTCCTCAGGATCTGTCCAGCTATGTTTTAAAACATCTCCCACTAGGACCTGGAACTTGCCGGTTCTGTTAGGCTTCCAGGCTACTGATCCCCAGGGATCTACCTAGCTCTACTTCTCGTTGTTTTATGTGGATGCTGGGACTTGAACTCAGGTCCTCATGCTTGCATGCAAGTACTTTACTGACAGAGCTACTTTTCCAACCCCTCACCTACTCTGCATTTTTAGGGGTCTTGTTTTAGTGAATTATTCACAGCAAGATGTAACATTCACAGAAAGTACAAGGAAAAAATTGTTGGTTGCTTCAAGTATCTGAAACTTTTTCTTGTTCTTTCTCATTCACTCATTCATTTGTTCATTCACTTGGCAGACAGGTGTTGAGCATGGGTATAGACTGTCATGCTAATACCTTCATATGTGTGAATGACAGGACTGCAGTGTATGGTAAATGCTAACATATAAAAGCAAATAAGGAACTCACATGCGTTTGTGAGCACCTTGGGTTACTCTCTATTCTGTGGGCAGGAGAACATGAGCCACCACTGTGGCATTAAAGGCAGACATTAGCTGGACAAGTGTCATTGTGACAATCTGGAAATTTGGAGCATGGGACTAAACGTCCTTGTTGACTTTTGGAAGGAACAGTTTTTAAAGCCACACCCATCTAAGTTAATGCTGACGTGGTCACTTACCAGCAGTGTTCCATAGGTACATTGCTGCTATCTGAGCTCTTCTGTCCTTACCTATAAATAACAGTAGCATCATTGTACATTTCAGTGAGATGAGCTGTATAGGTCCTTGGCACTGTATCTACCCCATAAAAGTCAATCAGCAATTATTAGTTCTCCCATCTTTAACTAGTCAGCCGCTGCTACTGCCTCTCTTGTGATGGCTGCAGTGGAAAGCATACAACTATATGGTTTGCATTCCCAACATCTGGGTTGCATTGTGGCACGTCGCTAAAGCTGTCCAAAAGCTTTGCCACTGGAGTTTGTTTACTCTAATGTTGAATGTTTAAATCCCTTAAATTGGTACCGTCAGTTTGACGTCCATGTTAATCTTCCATGAGATTTTTGGATCTGGAGTCTGGAGGTGGCTTTTTATACCACATCCATGGATCTGGAGCCAAATGTCACCATCGTTACTGCAGGAAATGGAGAGAATGGGGACGAGTACCCACTAGGGGGAAAGTAATTTTTTTTCCTATACAAAAGAATTTACATATTTTGCCAAGTGAGTTTCTGGCCATGTGTCCTGAATGCTGGTGTTTTTAATTTGTTGGGAAATGAACAACCAAGCACAGGGGCAGGGGGGGACCTGTTTCCCATTTGAAAATACAATCAAAACCACACCCCCACCCTTCTGCAAATGTGCCACTAACAGACGCACACACTTCTTTGTGCTTGTGATGGATTATTGCATGGAGACGCTGTCTTCTTCGGGATTCGGATATGTCTCTTTCTCATACACACGCCCTGCAGTGATAGAGCTATACACGAAGAGAACACTTCCAAAAACACATTTCCTTGTCAGAAGCGTGTAGCGAACACCCTGGACCAAGATGCTCTCTTTCCTACTGCTCAGGCTCCCTGCACAGTACCCCTTCCTGTGACCGTAGTGCATTCCAGGTGTCCAGGCAAGTCCAATGCAGTCTTTGGGATGATGGCCCGACTCCAGAATTCTCTCCCAGCTCCCACTGATGGAGAATATAGAATCTTTTTAAATTCCTCCCATACCCACAGATGTATTTTCAGACATTCTTGCAATGTGTGTATGTTGTGGCTGGGGTGGCACATGAGTTCAGATGAGTCCAGATTGAAATGGCCAGTTCCCTAAGACCGCAGACCATCTTTTGGGATTCAGAAGGTGCTAGAAGGAATGGTCTACACTATGCTGTGACTTTATCCCAGTACTCTCTCCCTGCCTCTACAGACTTTCTTCTTTTTTCCTTTTAATTGATTCTAAAATCACTTTACACAAAGGACAGTTGGAAGAGTGCCTACACCCACCCCACCCAGCTGCCCCAACTATAGAATCTACTACCAAAAATTAAGAGGTTAAATTTCTCAATTGATGAGTGCAACACTATTAAGAAGTTATGGATCCTACTTTGATTTCATGGGATTATTTTGTTTGTGACCTTTTGTCAAGTGCCAGGATTCAGTGCAGGAGCCCATATTCCAGTTTGTGGCCATATTCCCTCCTTCTTTGCCAGTCTCTGGCAGTGCCTTGATTATACCCTGTCTTTCACAACCTGGACATTCTTGAAAAACACTGACCTCATGATGACTAGAACATTCCTCTGTTAAGACATGCCTGTTTTCTCATGCAGACAGTAAGTTTGTGTGTTTTGAATAAGAATATCACAAAGGCGGCAATGTGTCCTTCTCAGTAGGTCCTACCAGTGGTACCCAACATCACTCTGTCTTATAATGGGTAATAACTTTGATCACTGGCTTAAGGTGGAATCTTTCAGGCTCTCCCACATAAAGTCACCGTTTTTTCCTTGTCTTCTGGGCAAATATGTTGGTGGCTCCCCTTCACCACTATGTGAATGCCTGGTTTCCTCCTCAAATGTTGCTCCATCGAATCTGACAATCCTAGAAGTAAGACTCTGGCAGGCAGTGACTACGGTCAATGGTAGCATCCTCACAGGGTCTTTTAGATCCTTTTATTCCTGTGCACAGTCCTTGGAACTCTTCAATTTGGCTCTCCTTGGAGTCTAGACACTTACCTTACAGGGTTTTAGCTGGCCTAACACTCTAGTCCCTAAAAAGAATTCTACCTGTGTTTTATCAAAACTGGATAGGAAAATGAGGGGGGAGGAGAACGAAGGAGGGAGGGAAGAAGGAAGAGAGAGAGAGAGAGAGAGAACCCAGATGGGTTCCCCATATGACAAATTACTACTGTCCTGTGGACTTCTGTTTTTACAGTGCTGGGGACAGAGGCCAGCTCTTTACATATGCTAAGCAAGAGCTCTACCACTGAGCTACATCCTTGGCTCAGCCTCTTCTGGCCTTGAAACTCTAGGATTCTGTGATGAGATGGGGAACCATGACAAAGCTGGCAGCTGCCGTCAAGTGGTCCAAGAGTGAGGGAGCATAGGGCAGCAACAACACCAACGGGAATTCTCCAAGGGAAGAAATGGCCCATGAATCTTTTACAAGCCCCAATGAGGCCAACATTAATAATACTTTACACACTGTGAAACCCCTGGCAACCCCGTTGGGGTGAGCTCTTTTGTCTTTGCCTGGCCTGGAAATGGATGAATCAGCCCTTTTCTATCCTGCTTGAAGAACCCATAGCATGTGTTTCCCTGTGTGTTTCATTACTTTGTTTCAGGCTTAATATCCATTTAAGGCTTAATGGTTGCAGAATCACACTGCATGTAAAATACAGTTTTTAACAGTTTAAGAGTTTCACTTTCATCCTCCACAGAAAGCTCACAAAACGTCCATACGTAAAGATGCAAAATTCTCTTAATCCCTCATAAGCAAAGCTGGCTTCTGCTGATTTACAACAGAGAACCATTTTTATTACTATTTTAAATAAACAATGAAAAACTGCTGGTTATTTTGGCTGTCTTGCTAGATAACTTCAGCATATCAGACATCATTGTTTAAAAAAAGAAAAGACAGAAAGCGATGATAACCTGATAAAAGGGAGAGTTGATTTCTAAGAGCTAACTGTATATGCTGACTCATGGAAGACATCATACAGTTGCCCAGAGCCCTGGTCCTCTGCATCAGACAGAAAAGATCCCAGGGTTGTGTGACGTCCAAATGGATCACCAACTTTTTTATTTGAGATGCTTTACTTAAGCTCCCAGTCTATTTCAAACCTTCCAATAAAAAGAGAAACTTTCTCACTAGGCTATGTCTCCCCTCTTTTCCTCCTCTCCTCCCTTCCTTCCTCTTTTTGTCTCTTACTCCCTCCCTCCCTTCCTTTTCTTTTCTTTTTTCTTTTTCTTTTACTTTTAGTTTGGTACTGCGGATCAGACCCTGGGCCTTGTGAATCCTAAGCAAGTGCTCTGTCACTGAGCTACATCCCCAACTTCCCTTCCACCTTTTATTGCTTGAGACAGGATCTCACCAAGTTGCCTAGGCTCACTTTGAACTCACTGTGTAGCCAAATCCAGCCTGGAGCTTGTAGTTCAGCAGCTTCTGCCTCTGGAGTAGCTGGGATTGCAGCATGTGCCTCCCTGTCCAGCTGGAATCCTACCCCTTAACTGCCCTGATTCATAAGAAACTTTCTACAACAAGACTGTTTTCTGTAAACATAATTTAGAAACTCACGGAGAAACTGAGAATGGGAGATTGAACGGCAAATGTGTCACAAATGGTAGCTGAGAGGCCGCACTACCAGATAAACTGAAGTTTAGCTCCCTACAGACAGAGATGCCTCTTAATTATAGCCACAGGGCTAATTCTATGAAGACTGTCTGGCACGTAGTAGGTACTCAGTGGCCCCTGAGACATGAATCAGTGGTTAATCACAAGAATTATTGCTGAGTGGCATACCCTGAATTGTGTTCCCTTTCAGTCACTTCCTGAATGTGTGTGGTTGTAAGTGTGTGTGTGCTGGTGTGCACACCTGTGTGAGTATGTGGCAGCCGGAGGAGGACACTGGGCATCCTGCTTTCTTACTCTTCACTCCCTTGAGACAGCACTTCTCACTGAACTGGGAATGTTCTTCTGGGATAACAGGTATGGACAGCTATGCCTGGCTCTTGACACGGGTGCTGGGGTTCCAAACTCAAGTCTATATGCTTGCACGGCAAGCACTCTTGCCCACTGAGCCGTCTCTGCAGCCCCCTGTGAGCTTCTTTTGAGGTGGTAGATGAAGGGTGGAGGTCATATAGCTGGTACAGCTGTATGGAAACTCTCTATTCCTTGTCTTTATATAGTACTTTGTAACAGTGTTTTTAATGCTCCTCTAGGAAAGTTTGTAAATATTGTTCAGTAAAAGGATCCTGTGGTCAAAACTTGAACTCTGAAAAGCTAACCAGCTTGGTGTTGTTTTGAACTACAGGGCTTATCGAAGCCTTTGATACCTTGAATAGGTGTTGAGATTCCCTAAGAGAGCTGTTAAACATTCCAGTTCCACATCTTCGTTCTTAAAATATCTTTCATGCCAGTGATCAGATGAAAACGGTTTTAAAACCATCATTTGTACCACACAGAACATTTACTTAGTAAATCGTCCTAGAATGTTCAAATTTCCCTGTTCGTATGAAGAAATGCTCCATATGCATTTACTCTGGATGGATGGATGGATGGATGGATGGATGGATGGATGGATGGATGGATGGATGGATGGATGGGTGGGTGGATGGATGGATGGGTGGATGAGTGGATGGGTGGGTGGGTGGGTGGGTGGGTGGATGGATGGATGGATGGATATATCACTATAATACTGTTAGAAATAAGAGTTAATTTATCACCAATATTTCCCCTAACCATGGTTATCTTCCCATGTAACCTTTTGGCTGTTTCTATTTATTACCTCTCTCCCTATGAATTTCTTCATTAGCTTTTCTTTTTTTATTCCTTTTCTATTGCCATGACTTCTTTACTGGCCTTCCAGTATCAACACCCTTCTGTCCACCCATGCCCACAGCCATCTTTGTATTCAGGTTCTCATCCAAGGTGGCCCCAGTGCAGCTCATCCACCCCCAACTTCATTTTTCCTTTATGGATGGGCCCTAATGTATTGAACTGATGAAGCCCAGAGTGAATGTAAATTGTCAATATGCGCATGGCCTTGTCAAGAATATCAATGCCTCAGACCTATGAGAATGGGAAAAGCTTTCCCCGGGTCAAGCTCAGGAGAGAGGAAAGGTTTTCTCCTGGTCCCGCTTTGAGCAAACCAGCTTGTGTAGAAAGTACCGACCACAGCTTTCTCATCCTGGCTAACCATAGCCTGAGACTGCTCCCCTCCCGAGAGTAGTGGATCTATTTCCACTAGGAATGAGCACTGGTGCAGGTGTGTTGTTGGGTCACGATGAGTTTCTGGCTGCTGCTGGTGCATCTCCACCTAAGCACAGGATCCACCTGATCCCAACGTTACATTACTTGTGTCTATCATTTCTTCATTCCCTACTGCCCAAGTCCAAGTTGTGCTCATATGGCTCACAATAGCCATGAGCTACCCAAACAAGTCTACTCCATTTCCTGAGAACATTTTGAAATTCTTCACTCCTAGGAATTTACTTGGGTCGATTCCTCTGTTAGAGATGCCGGGACAACAGCCCATAATTGCTGGGGTGGCCCACTTGAAGGATCACCCATCTCTTTACTTTTGTCTCAAGCTGCCTCCTTCGTGAGAGTCCCTAATCTTGCTCTTCTGTGGATCTTCAGGCCATTCTCGGTTAATCATTCACAACCGCTGAGTCCGCCATTTGCCGGCCTTTTAGCTGGGCTGCCCTCCATCCGCATACTCAGTTTGCAGCTGCCGCCCTCCGTACCCACACCAACTGCATGGTAGTGTTTTCTCCTCTTTTTTCCAGCTCCTTGCACACCATGGGTGCTTGAGGGTAACTTGATGATTTGCACACTCGTCTTAGGATCCAGCAACACACCTGCACCATTGCTCATTTATAGTGGAAATAGATCCAGAATTGTTTTAAGAACTCTTAAGTTTCAAACAAGAAGCCTAATTATGTTCAGGAATTTGGAAACACCATATTTTACTAATGGTTATGACGTGGTCCAGGTCCATTTCAAGTGCTTTGTTGGGAATCTGGGTTAAATTTCTCCTTAGAAACTAGATTCTAGCAATGGATGTGTTGTCCGCCCCCCCCCAGGCCCACAAAAGCCTATTTAACTTGTAATGTGTCTAAAGTCCACACTAATAGCAGCCCCAAGGGTTCCTCGGCCTCTCCTCTCAAGCCATTGCTGGTCTTAACTCTACAGACCTTGCCCCGAGGCAAAGCACAAGACAGGGATGGATGAGATCAGGAGCCTTTCTTTCTTCAGCAGCTGTGGATGATGGAGGGGGAGGAGGATAGAAAGAGAAAAGCATCTAATATAAGCAATAAGGGAAAAGGCAGGAATAATGCAAAGCCATGAGAAATGGCTGGGACACCCCTCTACAATGGCTACCTGGTTGGTATAAAGGGGATGTACAAGACAAATGGATGAAGCATTGGTGGATAAGCACATTAAATAACATTCTTTTAAAATAAAATAAAGGAAATATTTGTGTGTGTGTGTGTGTGTGTGTGTGTGTGTGTGTGTGTGCGCGCGCACACACACCTTGAGTGAATGTCTGGACCATGCAGGTGTAGCATCTGAGGAGGCCAGAAGAAATCACAAAATCCCTTGGAACTGGAGTTACAGGCAGTTGTGAGCCACCCAATATTGGTGCTGAGAACTGAACTTTGATCCTATGTGCTCTTAACCATTAAGTCGTCTTTCCAGACCCTTGACATTCTAGAAGAGTCTTTGGAAGAGGCAGGAAGAGTCTGCCTTTACCTGCCTTGGAGGTTTGGGGTTCTTCTTCCTTTAGTTTTAGTTACAGTGAAACTAAACATGTCTACAAAGAAGCCATGGACAGACTGAATTTAACATGGACGCTAGCTGCATTGTAGACAGAGGCCATAGACTCGAATGGTTGCAGGACGAGGCAGTCATGCAAATTTATTTTACATGGCAGTATGAAAGACCAGGGCACTGTGGCAACCTGCAGAGTATGTATCTCTTATAAATGGGGCTGCTTAGCTTCAGCTAAGCCAAAGAGAGCCCAGGCTGGTACTTCCAAATGGTAGGCAGGTGCGCTAACACACAGAATTAGATCCCCAGCCCTCCCCCTCTTTTGAGATAAGCTATTTATATATAGCCAAGACTGGCCTCAGACTTATGAGCTTCCTGTCTCAACCTCCTGCATTCTTGGAATGACAAGCATGAACATCATCTGCATTTTAAAAATATTGTCAGAGTTGTATATGCTGACAGAGTTTTCGAAACATCATGCAAGCAAGTGCATCTATGTGCCTGTGCATGTGTGTGCTCATAAACACATTCATGGGTCCCAAACCTGAAGTTTTTGCTTTACATTTTCTTAGTTTATTTTCTGTCATCCCAGGAAAGAGAACTAAGAATTATAAATAGAATTGTTGTAGGTAGAATTGTGCATTCGCATTTGATGGACATTAACATTTCAGAGACATATGCCCACACAGAAAGATTTTCGTTAGACAACACTTGAAAAACATTGCGCTTTAAGAAGCAGCTCTTATATATATTTCAAAGGCAAAGGTCAGTTTCTGATTTAAAAAAAAAAAGAATTAATGGCAATGCACCAATTCTTTTAAATTTAACTGTTAAGACCTCTAAATCCCCGGATAAAAGGCCTGAGGTCAGGACTGAGACTCTTAATGGCAGAGACACAGTCAGCATTTCTGAAGTCAGCTCCAGAACGTGGCCACCACTAGCAGTGCAGTGCTTAATCTCAGGCTGCGTCTTCAGCGTTCTCACCATGATGGCTGCCATGGCAAAAGACTGAAATTCCAGCGCAGGGGAGGCAGGGGCATGGAGACCAGAAATTTGACCTTAGCCTGGGATGGTTTGACCTTAGCCTAGATTATGGTTTGAATGTAAAATAACCCACCACAGATTCAAGTGCTTGATGCTTGGTCCCCAGCTGGTGACACTGTTTGGGGGGATGTTATGGAAACTTTGCATGCCCTAACTAGAGAAATGGATCCCTGCAGATTGGTCTACAAGGTTACGCAGTCTCTGGTTCTGTTTGCTCGTGTTTTCTGCTATCTGATTCGCCAAGATGTGAAGAATCTGTCCCATGACCTTGTCCCACCATGGATGGGGCTTCCACAACCACCATGCCTTAAACCACAAGCCAGAGCAAATCCTTCCTTCCTCATGGTGCTTCTGTGAGGGAGTCTGTTTAAAGCAACAAGGAAAATAACTAATCCAGTCCCTGTCTCAAAACAAAGCAAAACAAACAGCAGGGACTGGAAAAATGGCCCAGCCATTAAGAATGCTTCCTGTTCTTCCAGAGGACCCAAATTCAGTTTCCAGCATGAATGTCAAGTGGTTCCCACTGCCTCTAACGCCAACACACTCTTACGGCCTCCGTGGGCACATGTACATATGTGGCATACATCCACAGAAGCACACACATGCACATAAATAAAAACAAGTCTAAAAAAACAACGGGAACAACACAAAGCTTCACCCTTTTGCAGTAACCACTAGGGTGGGCCCAGCAGAGCCCAAGAGCCTCAGGGATGTCCAGCTGGAGTCTGTCAGCTTTGGGGAGCATCTCTTTTTTTTTTCTCCACATTTAATTTTTTATTATTGCATTATAAATAGTACCATTCCAAATTTCCACCTCCTCCGCTCCTCCCATTTCCCTCCCGCTTCCCCACTCCCCCTCCCCTTTTCCCCTCCAGTCCTAAGAGAGGGCAGGGTAACCTTGTGGGAAGCCCAAGGCCCTCTCGCCTCCATCCAGGCCTAGGAAGGTGTGAATCCAAACTGACTATGATCCCAAAAAGCCAGTACATGCAGTAGAATCAAATCCCAGTGCCATTATCATTGGCTTCTCAGTCAGTCCCCATTGTCAGTCGTTTGGTGTCCATCAGTGTTGTGATGGGAAATCCCCAGTACTGTGACAAAGAAATACCTTTGTCATGTATCAGAGCTGTGTGCTACTCAACCTATAGAGAATAAGGAAAAACACAACGTGTGGCATTTTGTCTTGAAAAACCGAGTGCTAGTTCTAGGGTCGCTGTTGCAAGCCTGGGCAGATCACTTAAACTCTTTGTGGTTCGGTTTTCCCATCACCAAAAGTCACCTACCTGTGGGCCGTTGTGGGGACAGGGTGGATTCACACTGACACATAACAGTAAAATGCTCAGTAGATGATAGCTGTTGGACTGCTCATGCTCCGTTGGCTTCTTTGGCATCTTCAGAAGGTGTGGCCGTCTCCTTGGGTCCTCCCTCCACTCACCATCTATTCTTACTTGAGATTGCATTCTTCCAGGTGCAGTGGAGAAAGTAGCCTTTGTGGAAAGACCAGAGAAGAGATGCTTCTCAAATGAGAGGTGCAGGGGTGCCGTTTGAGAATGATTTCTTATCTGGCCACATATTCCAGTGTGATGACTCAGCCAGCTCACATCTCCATGGATAAATTATTAGCATCTTCAGGGCACGAGAGCGTTCACATGGCATGTCCTTCCCTGCACCATCTGCAGTATCTGGCTGGCTTAGAGCTACAGACTGAAGGTGCTAATCATTGGTTGGTGTGGGACAATGGTCTGTATCCTGTCGATTATATTTTAAATAAACGCTGATTGGCCAGTAGCCAGGCAGGAAGTATAGGCGGGGTGACCAGGCAGGAAGTAGAGGCAGAGCAACGAGAATTCTAAAAAGAGGAAAGTTCCTTCGCAGTCCTGTCCCAGCCATAGGAGAAGCAAGATGTGACTGCCCCACCGAATAAGGTACTGAGCCACATGGCTAGCATAGACAAGAATAATGGGCTAATATAATTTATAAGAGTTAACAAGAAACCCTAACTAATGGGCCAATCAGTTTATAACTAATGTAGACCTCTTTGTGATTTCTTTGGGACTTAACAACTGCAGGAACTGGGCAGGACAGAAACCCTGACTTCAAGCCTAGATGATCCCCGATTCAGCTCATTGGAAATCAGATTTCCAAAGCCTTACTCAGCCTGCATTTCTTTCATTCCCCAGAAAGAGCATTCCTGGTCATGGTCTTCACACACTGCACCATGGTGCATCCAGCTGATGGGGTTCTAAATCACCCTTACTTCCTGGCCAGATTGCAGAAAAGATGGGAGAGAAGGGAAGACTACAAAGGATGAATCAGTAGTAGCTGCATTTAGTGTTGGTTTAAGCTATTGGCACCCAAATCTCTCTTTCCATCATCTCTTGGCTTCAGACCCTAAGACCTTGCCAGAGACTGTCTGTCCTGGTTGGTTTCTCCCAGCTGAGCTCACTCTCTCATCAATTCCATGACAGCTACAAAAATAGACCCCTCCTTCTCTGAGCCCACTTGGGTATCTCTTTATGCAGAAATGCCTATGGGGGCATGGAATGAACAATAATCCACACAGGTCTCAGGCCAGATCCCTCCACCCAAGGAGGAAAGGCATCTTCAGGGACTTGTGACACCAAAGCTGTTCCCTATCCCCTACTCCCTGCCGCTGTTCATCACCACCTTCCCCAAGAGCCACTGGGCGTATCACAAACAAAGATGGGCATACATCCCTCAACTGCTGTTTGCTTTTCTCCCAGCCTGTGGGAATCAGAGGTTGGGGTAAAATTGATAAAAAAAAAGTGAGCATTTTGCCATGAAAAGAATCTAAGAGGGCAATGGAAGGCCATCCTTGTGATTCCCCAGGCTGTCTGTCTTTGAAAAGGAAGATCTGGCCAAATCTACAGAACTTGCTGCCTCTGGAGTCTACTCTTTATTTCACTCTGAGCAGCACATCCTTGTGTATGAATTAAAGATTAAAGGCAACTTAACCTGTATTTTGCTATATTTCTATATACAGGAGAGGAAAGGAAGGAGGGCATACATGTCTTTGGTGTGATCTCAGGGTTTGGACTCCAGATTGACAAGCAGGAGACAGAAGGTGGGAGGGCCAAGGGTCTTTTCCCAACCCTGCTTGGGCTTTGTATGATCACTGAACTAGACCATACCTCCATCTCCTTATGAATGGGGGTAAACAGAACCACACTCACTGGATTCCTGTTGCTATCCTTCTTCCAAACTCTTTGGGCCTTGGAGTACTGATGATTTCATATCTCATTAGCCATTTAACAGCCTAAGAGGGAATTCCTATCCCATGGAAAACTAGCACTTGGGCTTCTATCTCACTTTTCAAGAGAAATCCATGATTAGTTGATACACAACTGAAGCTTCTAGTTCAGAAGGGTAGTGGCCACCTGTTTTACAAACTCTCAGAAGAAGCTTGCTAACCTTGTGAAATTTGAGACCAGAGCATTCCTTCTGGTAGGAGGCTGTATTGTAAGGACATTTAGTTGCATCTGTGGATTTTCTTCACACACTGCTTGCCTCCAGTACCTCCCGAGTTGTGACAACCCAAATTATCTCTAAATATTGCTAAATGTGTCCTGCAAGACAAAATCACTCTCCACGGAGGGTTGCTGCTACTGAATCAGCTACCCTTGGAGGAGACATCCCTGAAACCCTGATCCAATTAATTGTTTCTCGAAGAAGCAGAGACACAGATGTGCAGGCTAATTTTATGCCATATTCAGAAATTGGAACGTTGCCAGAGAATATAAACCAGTTTCAACAAAAGCTCAAAAAGATAAGGCTGCAAAAAAGAAAATACATTCCCGAGCCATTCTCTGCTATCTTGCAGGCATTCTTCACGCCACTAATATCCTGTTTGTGTGAATCATGGATCATTGACCTGATAAAGACCACCCTACAGCCTGAGCGTTGCTGCAACATCTGCCAGGCACTTGGGATTTTTCCAGGTATAAGCAGGATGTGAGCAGGGAGAAAAATACTTTACATACATGTATGGGCTGGGTGTGCCCACTTGCCCCTGATAACGCGGTTAAATAGCTATGTTAACAAATGTTAAACAGAAACATACTGCATTCCACACAGATGTCTGAGCTCGGAAAGGCTTATATTAATTAAGCTATCAGAATCTGTCAGAAAGGATGTGCATGCCTTGAGGATGAGCCTTCTTCGAGATGAGAGACTAAAAAGACAAGCCAGCCTTAAAGGTGGGCATTATTGTATTTGTAATGGTCTGAAACTGGCTTCAAATTGCACTTCTCTGGTGGCTGGCCTGGTCACGTGACCCCGCCCACCCACCAAAGAAGGTCTTAGTACATGGATACAGTGATACCTCAGTATCTTACCAAAGATTAGAGAGCTAGAACGATCCAGATGTTCCATGTCTAAAACTGGACTCACAAAGCATGCTTGTCAGTGATGAACAAGTTATTCTTGGTGCCTTTCTGGGACTGACTGAAATGAAAGAAGGAATTCAAGGTGTTCTTTGCTAGTGATACACTGCACAGTATAGGATGGAGTAGCTGTCTTCCAGAGAATGTTGTCCCCATGGATCTGACCCACTGGCGCATCCCTAAGGAGAACCATGTGGGTGGCATTCACACTCCTACCCTGCTTGATCCACATTTTGCTGTGGGTGCTCCAGAGGTCCCAGACAGTCCCTCTCCTTTCAAGAAGATTCCAAATGAACATAAATCTTGATGCAGCTTCTGACAGCCTCCAGTCATCTGTTTACCAAAATAAACTTTCAGCATACATTGAGAACTAATTCCTAGTGAAATATGCATCCCCATGGCGTTCAAGCCTGGTATTTAATATCTTTTTTTATGGTTAATAATGCATCAAAAGTATCTCTAGTCTGAAACTGTCATTCCATCACACACACGATGAGCGGAACCCATTCCAGTGGCTAAAAAACTTGGAGTCAGGTTTTATTTCATAGAAAAATACTAATGTATAATTACAGCGGCCCGCTTCCCTCCATCTATGTTTCTTTTTATAAAACCGTGGCTTGATGAGATCAATCCACTAAAAATACCTGGAGAGAGTCTTTGCTTTGTACAGATAAAGTGACATGCTGTATAAACAAGTCCAAAATCCCCTCATTAGAACACGATTCTGTTTGGAGACGACCCTGGCCTATTCTTTCATTCTTATTGCTTTATTTAAGAGAAGGGGGGAAATGTAGGGTTTTATCAGTATAAAGTGCCATTACTCAGGCTCTCCTTCAGGTAACTATGGGTGGGGAAAACAGGATTTGAGTCAGAATCTTGGCTTCCATTTCGATTCAGAGGCCCTGAAGTTCAAAAAAAAAAAAAAAAAAAAAATCAAGAGATGCTCCATTTGCGGCAAAAAAAAAAAAAATGAACATCACTCTGAGACTTTACCTTCTTTCCTGCCTCGCTTTGGTCATCGATGCTGCGAGCAGTGTGGACGGTGGTAATGATGAGGGTTAAAAGGCTCCCTCCAGAGTTATCTGGAGAACCATATCAAACTTGAAGAACGGCAGCCCTAGGGCCCATCACAGACATCCGTAATGGCCACGTGCATGCACAGAAGTGATCCCACTGCAGCCCTGGACTGGTCCACATGCCTGAGGATGGTGCGATTCTGTAGGAATGGCAAGTGCCTGGGCTTGGTTTGTTGTTCTAGGGACCAAACGAGCTAATTAGATAATGTATGTGTAAAGTGCTCGGAATGGGCTTTGCACCTGGGAAACTCATAGGAAGTGGAGACAAGAGGAGAAGGAGAAGAGATGCCAGAGGCTGCATGCAGGACTGGGGACTCGCATGGGCGCCTGGGACTCAGAGACTAGTCCCCTTCCCTGTAAAATGATAATAATAATAATAATAAATAATAAAATGCTTTCCTGCTGTCTTACATGCATATAAAGTTGGTTAAGATGATAGGCCTTCAGTGACTAGAGTCTCTTAAGGATCACAATCGTTGCAAGAAGCGCCACCTATCTTCATGTGTAGGAAAAGCAGGAGATGTGACTAAATCTAGGTCTTGTAAGTCTCTGCTCTATTAAAGATTTGCTAGTGCTGGGGGATTTCCACTCACGGCCTGAAATTTGAGCCAAAGTGTCCTCGGAGGCAGGGACACACGTGCACTGTAGAATGTGGAGAGGAAGAGGAGGATGGCGACGTCTGTCCACGGGGCCGTGGTGATGGACAAGAGGGGAAGGATGGCCACGTCTGTCCGCGGGGCCGTGGTGATGGACTGTTATTTCCAGGAAACCATTTCAAACTTCTGGTGGAAGGTAAAGACAGCTCTCGTCTGCATTTGAAGGGAAGTCTCCTACCCATAGACTGAAGACTGGCTTTATCCAGCCTCCAATGGAGGGGCAGTGAGGATACCATTTAAGGACTTCCCTCAACACGTGCAACCCTTCGGAAGAGTTCCTGTTGAAGCATGGAGCTTATCCCGCCCTCTAATGCTTTGCTAAGATCTGAATTTTTGGGGTTCACTAAGAGGACTTCTATTTTTAAAACTCTGCCCAAAGGTTGGGGAGATAGCTCAGTCGGCAAGAGCGTGGAGACCTCTGTGCAGGTCCCCAAGCACGCACACAAAAGTGAAGTAGGGTAGAGGCTGTGATCCATGCAATAAGGAGGCAGACATAGAAGGGTGCCATGGCGTGCTGGCCAGCCAGTCTAGCTCCGGGGTCTGTGAGAGACCCTGCACTCTGCCTCAAAAAATCAGAGGGAAGCCCACGGACACAGTTGCCATTAGTTATTAGTGTCAAGCCCTGCTGTCATCAGAACGACGTCTTACCGTAACCGCTGTGGTTAATGCAGAGACCTATACCTGGCCAAAGCGGGAGAATCTGTGATGGAGTGCCCAGCCCCAACTGTGATAGCTATAACACTCACTCCAAGGCTCTGAGGACATCGAGGGAGAGGGGGTGGAAAGGATGTAAGAGCCAAGGATAGGGAGATTTGCAGCAAAAAGGTATCTTCTGCAATGACCTAGCCACTACACACCACAACTGTGGGAATCTGTACAACTTGTCACCGTTTCATCACGGGGGAGGGGTCCCACCTCACCCCCAAGCGACTATTTCAACATCAGTTGTTGAAGGAGGGGTGTTATTTTCTTCAGTGGCATGCCAAGAAGTTGACCTTGCTGCAGTGAGTAACCTCCCATCCATGCCTGGGCAAGAGACTCTTATTAAACTCTGGG
This sequence comes from Ondatra zibethicus, assembly GCA_004026605.1. Taxonomy (NCBI): domain Eukaryota; kingdom Metazoa; phylum Chordata; class Mammalia; order Rodentia; family Cricetidae; genus Ondatra; species Ondatra zibethicus. The sequence continues at coordinate 1,594 of PVIU01007225.1, read as the reverse complement.
TCTCCGGAAGGGGACGTCAGGAGAGGAGGCCCAGTGGATGAGAGAGGGGTGGAGCAAGGAATGGAATGCAGATGACTAAAATTTATTACATAAATGTATAAAGCTGTCAAGCAATAAAAATAATGAAGTAAAAACATATACAAATAAATAATAATAATAAAGCAGAAAATGATAATAAAAGACGATGCCCATTGCCAACTTCTGATTCCCCCACCCCCACAGCTCTGTACACGATTTTTTTCTCCCACCTTTGCCTGGAAAAGACCATCCTGAAATCCAAAGCAACAGTCACCCCAGTGTCGCCAGCACCAAGACAGTTTTGGCAATCTGTTCATTAGGCTGATTCACGGTTCATTCTGCCGTGCTTTGGCCTTGAAGCCCCCACCCACCCTGTTTCCTGGGAGCTGACAGGCCTCACGGTCTGGAGACAAACGTTGCTGGCTCTCCCTTTCAGGGAGCCTTAAGAAGTTCCCATTTTGGATGTGTTGGCCCGGCTTCCTTTGACTTTTCCGGGCACCTCCTGCCCTCCCAGTTCAGATCCTTTCTCAGAACCCCTATTGTTTGGCTCCACGGTGCTTTTTAAAGTGTCAGGGCGAATTTGTGTTTCCAGGAAGAAAGCACCTTTTGCTCTGGGGGCCTGTTTTTAAAGATTGCATGGGATTTTAATTCCCGTGGAAAACTTAACTGTATCCCTAAGAAAAGGAACAAACAGGCACAGAAAACCAGGGAGCGGAGGTCCTCGTGCCTTCACACACCCTGGCAGACACACAATTGCATACAGCCAAGCTGACTAATGTTGATGTATCCAGGTTGGAAATGACAGGATATTGTGGAGGGCCAGTCACTTAATGAACCCCTGCGGGACCATCTTGGTTACTAACAATTTCTCTCCAACTCATCAGGCCCGGGAATCTCAGCCCCCAGTGTTTCACTCCATCGCGTTCCCCACTGCCCCCTTCTCCCTGCTCTGCACAAACAAACCAATTACAGCAACGGATATAAATTGGACCCCTTTTCTGAAAATGCTCCCTCAACCTTTTTCCTGCCCTTCCTTACTTAGCGCTAGTCAGCCTGCCCACCAGGCACCCCATGCCTGCACATGTACTCACACACGCACACGACACACGAATGGATGCCTATGCACACCGGAGCGTGTACTGTTTGCGGCAGTCACCGATTTTCCGCCCTTTGGTTCACCGTGGTTTTAGTCATCTGTATATTCCTTTAACATCTTTTTTCGTGGAATACGAGTTAAAGATCTTTTTAGTGTCTTTTCCTCTATAGCCAGCCCCAAACTCTTCCATCCTTCTGCACTACCTTAGGGAGCCCTCCAGATTAATTCTCAGGCACTGCCTGGGTAATTCATATTGGCGTTAATTGTCCTCTGTCTTAGTTTTTCAATTGATTACTTGGCTTAGAGATTCTGTAGAAATACTTACCCATGCTTCCACAAAGCTATTAAAATACTGGCTTCACAAACTCTTATAAGGTGAAGGCGTAAGAAATCTCCAAGTTGTCATGCGAGCCACGGTCAGAAGATGAGGAAATTCTTTTTACAGCCATGCTCTTCAAAATGTGCTCACAGACTAGCCCT
>PVIU01007224.1:64094-93754 GCA_004026605.1 Ondatra zibethicus | reverse complement strand
GGAGTGAGGGAGGCCGGGGTACTGGAGTGAGGGAGGCCGTGGTATTGAAGTGAGGGAGACCGGGGTAGGGAGTGATGGAGGCCGGGGTACTGGAGTGAGGGAGACTGTGGTAGGGAGTGATGGAGGCCGGGGTACTGAAGTGAGGGAGGCCGGGATACTGGAGTGAGGGAGACTGTGGTACGGGAGTGATGGAGGCCGTGGTAGGGAGTAAGGGAGGCTGTGGTACTGGAGTGAGGGAGGCCGTGGTCCTTGGCATATAGAGGAGAGCACATGAGCCAATGGGACGGAACCAGGGGTCAGAAGCAAACTTGCTGACAAACATGTCAAGAGAACTTGGTTTCCACATGTAAAAGAATAAAAGGAAGCTCTTAATTCAGTCCACACACACAAAATAACTCAAATGGATCACGAAGCTATACATAACTGACAACTTGTATAATTCTGAGAGCAAACTACGGAGGCAAATCCTCAAAACCTTAGTTAGGCCATTTTCTTTAACACGGAACACACACAGTACCAGCCAACGGGGGTGGGGGGGCAGAGCTTATCAAAATTAAAAACTGAACTTTAATCCGGCACAGAGGCCCACATGATACGCTGCCACTCATGCCGGGGTGGGCTTTGGTGACACAGCTGTCTTTGAGTCATTCCTGCTTCTGAATGTAATCCGCCACTCACATTCTTTTGTGGGGAGGGGGGACTAAGACAGAGTTTCTCTGTATGTAACAGCTCTGGTTGTCCTGAAACTCACTCACAGAGATCCGCCTGTCTCTGCCTCCCGAGTGCTGGGATTAAAAGTGTGTGCCACCACCGCCTGGCTCATTCATATTCTTTTAATGACTTCAACAGAACTCCCTGGTTCACTGGGTTGGACTTTGGTGGCATCCATACTTTTGTCTACTCACCTATCTGATGTGGGTAGCTGTTTGCTCACATCTCCCGAGGAAGAATATCACACAACGTAACAGACTAGAATGACATCCATATGTGCTGTGGTCCACAGGAATCATGCAGTGAGATTTCAGCTGATGATGCTGACCCACCAGAACGAATGTGTTCTGATGGAGATAAACCCAGTTTGCACTGTGCTGGGCCTACTGCCTTTTGCATATCGACTGTTTCTCACAGTGGATCTCTTGTGAAGCCATACGCACTCTCCCTTGGTGCAAGATTCAGCAGAGTATGGACAAGTGGGTACAACTCTTTCCCATGCACTGGTAGTACTGAGTCATCCTGTCCCCACTCTGTGGGAAATTCAGTCCTGCAGTCAATAGCCTTGGTTCCCACAGTCTGATCTCCGCTTCGTTCCCTGAGATACGTTAGAAGCCACCTCCCTGCAACTATCTTCAGTTTGGTAGCACAGACAGACATATAGGTCACATTTGGGACCGTCAAAGATAAGGGACGTCCAAGCTCCGAAAGTTGCCTTTGTATTGTTTGTGTATATAAACCAGAAGCTTCGCAGACAGGAGAACAGCAGAGAAGAATAAAGAAGCCGATGCAGAAAGGTGAGTAGTGGAGAGTTCATTTTGCCCTCAGATCTAAGGCTCATGCTTGCTGTGAGTCTTCTGGACCTTGAGGGGACACTGAGGCTGGCACTCAGAGGACCCAATACACATGCAATGCCCAGTGCAGGTGAGTCTATGATAGTTGCTAGCGGTTGGGGAAGAGGAAGGGAGTGACTGTCAATAGGAACAGGGTTTCTTTCTGAGAAAATGAAAATGTTTTAGTGCATATGGTGCTGGTTGTACAACCCTGGGAATATAAACCAACCACTTTAAAGCATGAATTTCATAATGTGTAAATGAATACTTCCATTCTGGGCTCAGTGAGTAAACATGAGGACCCCGATTTTTGTTTCTGTTTTGTTTTGAAGTGTGATGGCATACACTTGTCATACCGGTGTTGTGGAGGCAGAGGTGGAAGATGCCAGGAGCCTGCCAGTTACAGGCTGCAGAGAAACCCTGCGTCAAATACGAATTTAAAATAGTGGAGGGTGCTTGATGAATGGCATGAGAGGGCATCCCATGGCCTCCACGTGCATACATACGGACCTGTGGGTGTCCCCTGGCCTCCATTTGAGTACATGAAACCCGAGGGTGTCCTCTGGCCTCCACATGTATACATACAGACCTGCGGGTGTCCCCTGGCCTCCATGTGCACACGTGTGGACCTGTGGGTGTCCCCTGGCCTCCACGTGCATACATGGACCTGTGGGTGTTCCCTGACCTCCACGTGCATACATGTGCACCTGCGGGTGTCCCCTGGCCTCCGCATGCATACGTGTGGACCTGCGGGTGTCCTCTGGCCTCTGCCTGCATACATGTGCACCTGCAAGTGTCCCCTGGCTTCCGCATGCATACATGCGGACCTGTGGGTGTCCCCTGGCCTCCACATGCATACATGCGGACCTGCGGGTGTCCTCTGGCCTCCATGTGCATATATGTGGACCTGCTTCCTCCAAACACAAAAATCCCTCCTGAAATTTCTACACCTACATTAAGAAATGTATTTCAAATTGAATTCCTATCATTTCTTTAATTGCAAGAAAGTGAAAAGGTAAGTTATAGAGTAAGAGAAAATGCTTGGACATCACAAATCTGGTAAGGGTACAGAATATAGGGGATATATATATATTTCTTACATTTGAAAAACAACCCATTTCTTAAATGGCCAAAGGACTAAATGAGTATTTTTTTCCCAAAAATATACAAATGGCCAATAAACTCATGACAAGAATCTCAATATCACCAGTCACTGGAGGAAATCCAAAACACAACCACAGTGGGATCTCATTTCTCACCCACTGACACATGCAGCTTTAATAAAAGGATGCGGGAGGAGCATGTTTTACTAAGAATGTGAAGAAAGCAGGATGAGAATGTAAAGCAGTGTCACTGCTATGGGAAACAATTTGGTGACGCCATTAAAAAGTTAAAACGTGGGCTTTGACACCAAACCTGTGTACCAGCCCTGGAATCCATTTGGTGGAAGGAGAGAACTTACTCCTGAAGGCTGTCCTCTGACCTCCATATGTGTGTGGGTGCACACGCGCACACACACACACACACACACACACACACACACACACACACGTAAATATATAAATAAATATATTATTTCTTTTTTAGATAGGAGTTTTTAATATTTATTATTTATAATATTCTGTCTGTGTGTATGCCTGCAGGCCAGAAGAGGGCACCAGACCCCATTACAGATGGTTGTGAGCTACCATGTGGTTGCTGGGAATTGAACTCAGGACCTTTGGAAGAGTAGGTAGATAGATGTGACACTGAGTGCTGAATGACACTGAACTGTGTACTGTGGGTAATAATTTTATAGTCTGGGCAGTGGTGCCACATGCTTTTAATCCCAGTACTCAGAAGGCAGGAGCAGGAAGATCTCTGAGTTTGAGGTTAGCCTGTCTGCAGAGTAAATTCCAGCACAACTAGGGCTGCATGGAGAAACCCTGTCTTGAAAAAAACAAAACACAACAGCGAAAGAATTTTATAGACAAAAGCTACGGAAAGAGGGAGCTGGAAATCTGTCTGGAAGTCAGACTGAAGTCTGAAGCAAAGAAGAAAAGGAGGGAGGAAGCTGTCTACATCCACAACACGGGCAACAAGGATGAGGCTGTCTACATCCACAACATGGACAACAAGGATGAGGCTGTCTACATCCACAACACGGACAAGGATGAGGCTGTCTACATCCACAACACGGACAAGGATGAGGCTGTCTACATCCACAACATGGACAAGGATGAGGCTGTCTACATCCACAACACGGACAACAAGGATGAGGCTGTCTACATCCACAACACGGACAAGGATGAGGCTGCCTACATCCACAACATGGACAACAAGGATGAGGCTGTCTACATCCACAACACGGACAACAAGGATGAGGCTGTCTACATCCACAACACGGACAAGGATGAGGCTGTCTACATCCACAACACGGACAAGGATGAGGCTGTCTACATCCACAACATGGACAAGGATGAGGCTGTCTACATCCACAACATGGACAACAAGGATGAGGCTGTCTACATCCACAACACGGACAAGGATGAGGCTGTCTACATCCACAATACGGACAAGGATGAGGCTGGTGACCACCTGCTTCATAGGTCTGACAGTGTACTCTCCACTTACCACTACATCTGACTCCCAAATCCACCTGAAAACTAGAGTCCCTCTCCCTCTCCTGCCCTGCTGAGACTCCAGGTTACCCCAGTTCATGATGCTTTCTTTTCCCTTGAGCCTTTTACCATAAGCTATGACCAGGATCTTTGGGGAAGGCAAAGGTCCGGAAAGGATGGCCCTCACCTTAGCAAGTTCCCGTCTCAGCTCATCTTGCTCCTCCTCTGACAGGTTCTCCGGGGCACTGAGCATGGCAACGGCATCCTCTCCTTCCTCGGCCACTGGCTCTGTCTTCAGCAGACCTTGGGGTTAAAGAAAAAAAAAACCATGTCAAATGTGAAAGCTAAGCTAAATCCCCTACAGCTGCTCCACTGTCCCAACGCAAACAAAGTCACTGAGGTTACAGCCAAACACCTTCATTCTCTATACTGAAGGGATCTTGGGGAAAGATGAAAATCTGGGAGAGCTGATAAAGAGCACCGGCTTCAAATGCCAAACCATGCGCTGAGAAACATGTCCGTCTCGGCTTCCACTCAGTTTCCATCTCAACGTAATTATCACAGAGCAGAAGAATGGGGTCCCACCATGACCTACCTTTATACTAAACACAGTGTGCATGCTTATAATCCCAGCACTTAGGAGGAGACAGGACAATCACTAGTCAAGGCCATCCGCAGCTAAGATCAAGTTTAAGTCCAGCCCAGGTTATAGGAGATCTTGTCTCAACAAAACATCAATGTTTAAAATACTGCACAAATAAATCAGCAGAGAGTAGATGAAAGATTTTACATCCTGCATACCAGCCCACAGGAGAAGACTGTGTGCTCATTAGGTCCCTGTGAGACAATCTCCATAACAGAGCAAACCAAACGCCCTAGCGGAAGTTGATTCTGCTGCCTCCCGAGTGGCAGTGCAGGTAAGAGACTCGTTGCAGCTTTTCGTAAGCCTGCACCTCCCCGAGATAATCTTAAGCACAATGTCATGGGGTACAGGCCTGAGGTCCCAGTGCTCCAGAGGCTGAGACAGAAGGACTGAAAGTTCCAAGCCTGGGTTCTACAGTCTCCAGGACAAACAGCTCTCTGTATCTATGTAGAGAAGTGACCAACAACACAGAGACTTCCAAACCCACGGCACTCCTTCCCTGAAACAGAGGCCCCTATCAGCCACACTTCTAGATCGTGGCCAGCGTGGCAACCATCTCCAGCTCTCGCCTTTCCCTGTCCACGCCCCGTCTAAGCCAGCTCAGAAAAAAACATCTGGTGGAAAAGTCAAAAAGCCACCAAAAGTTGTAATTGTATTTGATTAAGATTTGAATGTCAAATATCCCACACGCCTGCTTTTATGTTTGAGCCGTCAGCCCCTACCTGAGGGCTCTGTTTCTGAAAGGTTTAGCGCTTTTAGGAGATGGAGCCTTCGCAAAGGAAGTGTGCCAATGGGGCAGGCCCAGGTTCTACAGCCTGGCCCTGCTGCTTGCCTTCCCTGACGGAAGCCCTCCTCTTCCCGAGCTGCTTTTCTCAGGCATTTTCTCACAGCAGCAAGAAAACAAACTAAGGCATATTTTAATCCAATTTTTAAAATCAAAGGGAAGGGAATTCAAAGAGTTGAGACAAAGTCTCACTAAGTAGCTCTGGCTGTCCTGAAACTATGTAAACCAGGCTGGTCTTGACCTCACAAAGACCAATGTGCCTCTGCCTCCAGAGTGCTGGGATCAAAGGTGTGCGCCACCACCACACCCAGCCCAAAGCAGCAAACTTTAGAACAGAAGGATTAGCACTGCTGACGCTGCCTTTTGCCTCAGGTTCTAAAGTGGCTCTGCACCGGTAATTCAGCCACTGGCCTTGCCTTGGTTAACTTTTTGATACTCTTATTGTGGATTTTGTTTGCATTGATTCTGGCCTTTTCAAGATGTTGCATTGGCATATGATTTAATTACTGGGCTTTCTGGTGCCCTCTTAACTGTACACCTGTGACTCAACCTAGCCATAGTCGCCCACCCCATTCCCAGCATTCCCAAGTCACAGACTCTTATGCACCGAGGACTTCCTGTCAGTGCCACTGCCTTCATCCTGCCACAGTCCACCTGAATCAGCAATGGGGTGCCCCTCCCAGCACGATGCCAACCAGCAAATGAAGGGCATGTGGACAGGCAGGCAGGCAGGCAGGCAGGCAGGCAGGCAGGAATGCACACTGCTGAACAGGTAGGCAGCACCCAATACATGTAAGAAAAGCACACAAAGTAATGAGAGCCGTGTGTGGCTGTCTGCACATGACAGAGGCATTTGATGTGGGTTTTATTGCATTCTAACTTTTAAAAGTAATTAATAAGTATAATAATAATTAGCATAGCAGTACCAAACAGTGGCCCACGCACAAGATGTTAAAGAATTATTAAAGGAGCAAAAGTAATACAAACAAGCCTGTTCAGGAACTACACTTTGTACTAACAAGCAGAACTCAAGTATGCTTTTAGGAGCAGAGATTGTTCTTGATACAATCAAAGTGTGGAAAAGCTCACTGAGTAACTGCTTCCGTACTAAGGAAAGCCAAAGAGACACGTGACAGGAGTCTCTGCACGGAAGCCCGGAAAGGAGTAAAGCTGGAAGGTGAAGCCTGGATTTCCTGGACACCCCAAAATGTTGGAGATGCCAGAGATGTGGGACACCCGCCAAGGAGATCTACATACAGGGTGTGGAGCTAACCCAAGAGAAAGAAGTGTGCTGCAGTCAGGAAAGCCGGAAGGAAGAGCCATCTAACACCAGGCATGGAGCCCTAATCACAAGCTGTGGTCTTGCTTTGGTCCAGTATTTCCTCACTAGCCTCCCTTCTTCCCCTTATGAAATGGTAATGCATATTCAGTCCCATTTCGTATTCAAAGTACATGATCTGCTTTGGATTTTGATTTTATAGGGGCTCGAGTTCCGAGTTTGTCTTCAGTCCACAGAAGAGGCCTGGCCTTTCAACTTTTAAACAGTGTTGAGGTTGATAGGGACCTTCTGCAGTTGGACTAAACGCACTTTACATCATGTTATGGCTACCAGTCTGTGAGGGCAGGGAGTCAAATGTGATGCTTTGAATGAGAATGCTCCCCACAGGCTCATATGTTTGAATGCTTGGTCCCCAGCTGGTGGAACTAATTGGGAAAGATTAGGGGGTGTAGCCTTGTTGGAGGAGGTGTGTCACTACACCAGGCCCAGTATCCATGTCTCTCTGCCTGCAGACCAGGATGTGAAGCTTCTCACCTGCTGCTCTAGCGCCATGCCTGTCTGCTTCTGGACACAATGGTCGCAACTAAGCCTCTGAAACTCTAAGCAAGCCCCCAGCTAAACATTTTCAGAGCTGCCTTGGTCATGAGGCCTTCTCACAGCGCTGGAACAGAGTCAGATGAGTGCCCTCTAAGACGTCTTGAAAGGATTGTTCAAGAACAATTTCCAGAGTAGATCCCTCATCTCCAGTTTATCTGTCCACACTTCCTTGTAGGAACGCAGTCCAGCCCTGAGGGCAGCTCCTGCCTTCTGTCATGGCACCTACATTCCAACACCAGCCAAAGCACTGGGAAGCAGGCTGCTACTGCACCACGTATTGTCAGGGGCAGGACCTGTGTGCTCCTGTGTGACGGAGGGCGCAAGGGACTGATGGTGGAGAACAAGCATGTGAGCCGCCATCAGCCCGTGCAACATACATGTGAGCCGCCATCAGCCCATGCAACATACATGTGAGCTGCCATCAGCCCATGCAACATACATGTGAGCCGCCATCAGCCCTTGCAACATATATGTGAGCTGCCATCAGCCCGTGCAACATAAAGCTAAAATCATCTGACTTGATGTTTTGCTAGGGACTAAGTTCTGATGACACAGAGTGCTAACAGAATTCAAGTATTAAACTTTGCCTTCTGTAGCAAAAGCTCTTCCATGCTTTTAAATACACATTATTTTGCAAGTCTAAATAGGCAAGGAGATAAATACAGTATCAAATTGCTAATGTATGGGGGAATCTTCTATTCCAAGAAGAACCTAAAAGGATGCTGGCACAGGGTGGGAACACTCAGTATGAAAACCATGACTATTTTCTGGGTTTGGATTTTCAACCAGGATTCTCAATCTTAGTAAAGTTCACACACATGTTCCCTAATCCAAACAATGACAAAAACCAAAATATGAAATACATGGAGCCCAAAAACTTCAGATAATGTCTCTTAGGGTTTTTATTGCTGTGAAGAGACACCATAACCATGGCGTCTTTTATAAAAACATTTAATTGAGAGGCTGGCTTACAGTTTCAGAGATTCAGCCCATGACAGGAGCAAGGTGGCGTGTGGCCAGGTGTGGTGCAGCTACGTCTTGACCAGACGGCATCAGGAAGTCAGCTGACTGTCACACGGAGGAAGCTTGAGCAACAGAGACCTCGAAGCCCACCCCACAGTGGCACACTTTCTCCAGCAAGGCCACACCTAATAGAGCCACTCCTTTTGGGGGCTGTTTTTCAAACCACCACATAAGGGATATTCAAATATTTTTAAATTTTATTTATATATGAATGTTCATTTACATGGGTGCCTGCATACCAGAAAAAGGCATCAGACTCCATTATAGATAGCTGTGAGCTGCCATGTGGTTGCTGGGAATTAAATTCAGGACCTCTGGAAGAATAGCCAGTGCTCTTAACCGTGGAGCCATCTCTCCAGCCCTGATAATCAAATATTTCATTAGGTTATCTATAAAATAAATGTCTCAGAAAAAAAGACTTTGGTAACGCCCATACTTGGTTATCGATTAAGTATCTAGCAAAGCCAGCCAGCAATAATTCAGTCTGCTTTTCTCACATTAACCTGCAGGGGGCAGCAATTCATTGGCATTAAAATTTAAAGGTGCAGGTTGTTAAGACACAGAAAGGCAAGAACCAAGTGGGAGATGCTCCAGTCACAGGCAAACTATACAGTCACATCATCTTAGAGAAGTTACTAACCACAGCCACTCCACTCCACATGGGCAAAGAGTATGGCTGATGCCTGCTGATGCTGAGCCTGCCAGCCACAGTTAGGGGACATTTGCCTTGACACGGATTTTCTGCGTAGCCAAACATTAGGCCTCCAAACCTCCTAAAGTCACTTACATACTTCTTCATTTAAAAAAAAAAAGAGCCGGGTGGTGGCGCAAGCCTTTAATCCCAGCATTCAGGAGGCAGAGGCAGGTTGATCTCTGTGAGTTCCAGGCCAGCTGGTCTACAAAGTGAGTTTCAGGACAGGCTCCAAAGCTACAAAGAGAAATGCTATCTCAAAAACAAAAACAAAAGCAAAAAAAAAACAAAAATAAATAATAATAAATCCAATTAAGCAACCAAACCTACTAAGTCAGTTTTACCAGAATCTCCACCCCTAATATCTGACGGCCTCCACATACCTAATCAGATCTCGTTTTTTTCTTTTTCTGTTGTTTCTGCCTTTTAAGCTAAGGCTATCTATCCTATTCAGCACTCACCCTCTCCCCTCCTTAAAAACCCTTCTCCACCTGGCTCCTCCCTGCAAAAATTTAACTTAATCAAATAGATCTTTGCATCATTAAACAAATGTTCCAGAGCATAAACAAAAGTAACACACCTTAAAATAACATTCTACAACACTCCCCCATACCCCAACCCCAGGTGATGCCTCATTTCCCTGACTACACTCTTCAGCAAGCCTCCCACTAGGTCCGTCGAGCCTGAATGTGCCTGATTGCACCACTTCCTTGACACTTGCCAATGCTGTATTTGGGGTTGACCCCAGGGTCTGCAACAATCCAGAACAGTGGTCGCCATCTCTACCCCAAAAGTACTTAGTAAAGGTCCCTCACCATGCTTTATTTAACAAGAATCTTTCTTCCATTAAGAAAATGCTCCATCAAGGCAAACAAAATTAAATTAACATTCAATGGGAATAGTGATTTCTACTAGAAAACCAAGGCCCTCCCAGGTTATAGAATTTACCGAGTCAGAGATAGGACTAAACTGTTGTTGGATTTTCTTACTCTAACCTCATGTTGGAACGCTAAAATGCTGTTTGCTTTATACTCTTGGTTTTTGGGGGTGCCTGCCATCCAGCTCCCAGATAAATCACACACAGAGGCTTATTCTTAATTATAAATGCCCGGCCTTAACTCAGCTTGTTTCTAGCCAGCTTTTCTTAATTATCCCATCTCTCTTCTGCCTCTGGGCTTTTATCTTTATTTCTGTGTACCTTTCTTTGCTTCTTGCTCCGTAGCTTCTTGGGTGGCTGGGTGGCCCCTGATATCCTCCTCTCTTCATTCCTTCATTACTCTTTTCTTCCCGGATTTCTCCTTCTGTTTATTCTCTCTGCCTGCCAGCTCCCCCGTCCTTGCTCCCTGTTGGCTGTTCGGCTCTTTATTAGACCATCAGGTGTTTTAGACAGGCCAGGAATGACAGCTTCAAGCGTTAAACAAGCGCAGTGTAAACAAAAGCAGCACAGCTTTACATCATTAAACAAACGTTCCACAGAATAAAGAAATGTAGCACACCTTAAAATAATATTCCACAACACTAAACCTTGATGGTCTTTCTGACTGTACATCTTGCTTATGTACAGTTTTTCTTAGAGAAACACCAATGAGCAGGGCAGGACAGAGAACCAGTGCTAATTCTTTCTCCATCAGGAGGATTGACTCCTAGACATTGGGGCTCACATCCCCCCTCGGTCACTAATAGTTTAACTACTTCGTTAATTGTCTAATGAAGCAGATCGTCCTTCCGTCTTCAGTACCAACCAGGGAATCCCCAGTGCGGTTTAAGTGAGGGATAGTCAGTGTGTATGTGTTGTCTCGAAGGTCCCCCCAGCAGCACAGGCTGGAAGCTACACAGTGGGTGTCAGCGAGCTGGAGGCATGGGTGACAGCTGAGCTGTCTCGGGAGTGAGGACGGAGCTGATGGCCCACACGGCAGGATGGAGCTGATGGCCCACACGGCACCATTGTACACAGTTTTGTGTGCTTTGTCTTTAAGCTGGAAACCCATGCAATTGTAAGATTAGGAAATCTGGAAATTGGACATCAGTAGCTTAGATCATCCCAGATCTCTCTACAGACCTCTCATTTAAACAAAGCGCAACACAGACATTGTGTGGGAGAACACACAGAGCTACAGGGTTCCTAAATGAAGCAGGTCAGGTCAGACAACACGCATGCGAGCGTTTTAGGAAAACCTCAACTTTCTTTAAAAATACGCCCGTCATCCCATGTAAACAAATCAACCTTCAATAAGCATAAATTCAAAGACTGGAGTGACAAGAAAGCGCTGCTTTCCAGTTCAACTTGAAACATTTGACAGCCCTGTAAGATAGCTTAAAAACAAAACACATGACCTGAAGGGTCTCATATTGCAGTGAGCTTGTGAGGGAGAAGGGATTATTGGCTCCGGCATGGTGGTGGGAACGTGTCCAAGTGAGTGTGAAGGTGTCAGAGGCAGGAAGGCAGAACAGAGAAGTCAGCCCTGAACCGGCTCCACGTCCGGGCTGTAAGCCTTGGTATCACTTCCTTATCACTGTACCTCAGAACTCAGGGGGCCTACGCCGGAACAAAGGCTAATATTTTATTTAAAGTCATGAATCAGCTAAACTTTAGTTAAAGCCGGTTTCTCTCTTTGCCCGTAGATGACCTCTCACTGACCACTAGTTCCGGCCATGAACGGTGTCTTACCCCATCTACCCACGCTGGCCCCAGACTCCCGCCTTAGCCTCCTGAGCGTTAGCATTACACACTCGCACCCCTAACCTGACTCTAGAGTCTTCCAGTTCACAGGAGTCTAGATTCTACGGTCTAGCCATGAGCAAGGGTGGTTGCATGATGGGGTTTCTCAGCAGGAAAGGTGGGTTCGGCCTCACGCCCCAACTGGATCTCCACCTGAGCAGGTCACTGCCCTTTACTGCGACTAAGACTGCTTCCCTTCAAGATTTCCTACAGTGATTATAACTAAAACTTTAGCCATTTTCATACAGTTCTACATCTGGAAAAGAATTCCAAAGTCGGGCATGGTAGTGTGCTCCTTTAATCCCAGAAGCTGGGCAAGTAGGTATCTGTGAGCTGAAGGCCAACCTGGTCTACAAAGTGAGTTCTAGGCCAGCCAGGCTACGTAGTAAGACCCTGTCTAAAACAATAGTCTCGGATCATTTCACTTAAACATTTCTCTTTACAAAAATAAGAAAACTAGAGAAGAGATGACTTATATAGAAAAAAGCAATGAGATATGAAATAAGATTTTATACAGTGCAGGACACAGTGGAAACATTTGTCAATGGCTGGACAGCAGTGATCAGGCCATAGCAAGACCAGGATCTTGCCTGTGGTTTAAACCTAAAACTCATGTCAAAACCATGAAGATGGGAAGATAGGGTGGGTGGAGGGAGGAAGGGGTGCCAGACCTCATTTGTGCTTCCCAATGTGAAGACAGGAAGATGGGGCAGGGAGAGGGTACCAGACCTCATTTGCCTTTCTCTGCATGTCACTTAATTATCGTGATGAGAACTGGTGGCAGGTGGCTAAGCATGGCCTGTTAGGGCTTTCAGGGCTCAGTCTTTGACTTGACAACTCTACCTGATGAGGCACAAATGATATTATAGAAGGACAACCGCAGTTCCCAAAGGACTTGTACAGTGAAGCTCTCTGCTGCATAAGGAGCATCTCAGCCTCTGGGCTCTGGACGTCAGTAGCTGCCTGGAACCCAAACCAATGCCTACAGGGCACAAATCTGCCCCGGGCTGAAGATCACTGACCTAAGGCACCTGAAGATCTGAACAGACACATAACACTGTCCTTTAAGGTGTCATCTCCGGGAAACGGCACTGCAGGAACAGATGGAGACTTGGGTCCTCAGAGGCTCTCATGCCCCATGAGTAGCTCGTATTGAGAATACAACCTTAGGGAGAAATGAACTGGGTAATTGTGGTTGAGGTGGCCAGGAACAAAGAAAGCTAAAGAAATGACCCATTTCATCTGGCAGAAGCAGGAACCTCAAGAGCAGAACTGAGTAATGTCAGGTTACTGAGGAAGCAAGGGGACAAAGCAGGAAGCGAAATGATGACAAGCAGAGAAAGTGAGAGGAGTGGTGCCTGCCACAGAGTGTCCTCGGGGCTCAGCACCAACAGAAGAGAATGTCTCACTCAGGAATGAAGTGACTTCGTAAAACTTCACAGACTGGGGGATGAAGAAAGATCCCCCAGGTAGAACACAGTCATTTTTTGTTTTTTTTTTTCAAATGGCTCACTGCCCTCTTCAGGTAAACTGACCTCGTTAAATCTTTCATCTTTAAAAGGGGGATTTTATCTTTAAGAGGGAAAATGAAGAAAGTCTCTGGTTACTTCAAAATGTGTGAATTCCCCTGCTTCACCATCTTCTTTCCAAATACCAAATTCAAAACTGCTAACCAAGACACTCAAGAGACACAGGTCAGTTGTAGAGAAACTTGGGGATACAATTATTAAATTTGCTCTCTGTGGACAGAGCTCTCTTCATGTCTACTCCGGTTTTCATCTGTAAACCATAGATAGTTTGCTCTTTAAGACCTCTGCAATCATAAAAAGTCCCATGAGAAGCAGTTTATCACTTCTCTAAGAAGTGGGATGACATGGGACAAATCAAAGTATAGCAGAATTAGAAATAAACTCCAAGCTAAGGAATTTCAGCTTCACTTTTCAGAGTTTCAAATTTGACAGCATGAAAAACAAGATTATTATTGTCTTCCTACCAGTCTCGGGATTGAAATGAGGCCCTTAAGCATTCTAGGCAAGACTCTGCCATGACGCTGCAACCCCAGTCCAGCTGACAGATTATTTTCGCTACTCATCTTTTCTGCAGTCACTAGAAGAACCAAGGGTGTTAAAGAGTTGTGTCTTCCTGATTTTTCCTGGAAAATTCATCAGAGCAAGAGAGTTCACATAAATGGTGTCTAGGAAAGCATCCCACAAGCACTCCCAGAATGGAAGAAGAAAAGGCAGGAAAGGGTGCTAACAATACACAGGTGGTATTGACAGCAACCCCCCCACACACACACGGATGTTACTGGCAGGCACGAACGCGCGTGCACACATGCACACACACACACACACACACACACGGATGCTATTGACAGCAACCCCCCCACACACACGGATGTTACTGGCAGGCATGAACGCGTGCATGCATGCACACACACACACACACACACACACACACATGCTATTGACAGGCATACATACACACACGGATGGTATTGACAGCCATACACACACACAGATGGTACTGACAGACACACACACACACAATGGAATTACAATGTTTATGTCCCAGTGGCACAGAAAAAGAAACCAACAAGCCCCTCACAGTAAAATCCTTAGCCAGAAAAGATGCCTGTTGTGTAAGACCCATCCCAGCACCAGAGGTGTAAAGATGTGGTCCCCTAAACAACTGAGGTTCGAGGTCAGCTTTGTGGTAGAGCAAACAGGTAGCATAAATTGGGCCCTGTGCGAACCCCAGCACAGTAAAAAGCAAACCACTGGCTTGAGAAGCAAAAGATGAGCATGAATGTCAGCGAGGCTAACTAAACTTGGGGACACCAAAGATCTTTCCTACATCAGAGCTCACATTTGTCAAACAAACCAGGATGTGTCCGAGTCTCTAACAATTCCACTCAACAAACATCTGCTTTGTTTTAGTTATATTTATTATTGCTGTTATTGTCTGTTATTATTGTTGTTGCTGTTTTGGTTGTTGTTTGTGACAAAGTCTATGTAGTCAAGGCTTTCCTCAAAATTACAACCTTTCTGCTCAGCATCCCAAGGCTTGTCTTTCAGACTCCACCATGTATCACAAATCCATGTTTTCAAACCACAGACTGAAAGCCACTTCACAGGAGTATTGCTGAGCCTGTAGGAAAACAGAACACAGCAGTACCAGAGGGGATGCAAGCACACTGCAAGGTGCTTCTAGCCCTGATAAGAATCCTCTTTTCATCCAGCCACTGGCTCTGCTCCCACTCTCCACCCAAGAACATCTGCCCACTGCCTGAGCCTCTGCCTCCTGACGGCGTCTGGATACAAGTCAAAGGACAGATTCTTGTTTCAATTCCTTTCAATCTTTCTGAGTAGGATACGGTCTTACATTAGTCCTCTTTGCCTGCACAACCCACCTGCTTATTAAGAAAGTACACACTGGCCGAGAATCACACAAACTTTTAAGATCAAGCCCAAGTCCCTCCCTCTTTTCAATTAATGTAAATTCGAGTACTTATAGGCACATGAGTGGGTTTCAGTGATTTAGTTATTTGCTTTTTTTAAAAAAAATTTCATTAATTTCACCACCCGAAAGGCTTCAAACTGCTTCTAGGAACCGCAGAGATGGTTTGTAGAAGTTTGCAGGGTGCGGCCGCTCACACCTGCTGCTGCTGTGACAGAGAACAGAGAGAAGTGGCCACACACTTCTAGGAACACAAGTGGAGGTGAAGAGCAGCAGGCGGGAGCTAGAGGGCGCAGGCAAGCCTTGCTGGGAACTGAGAAGCCCGGAAGTTGCTCACCTGCCACTCTGCCCTCTACAAGTTCCCACAGTGTTACTGACAGCTCTGACATACCCACTGTGGGCACTGCTCTGATCCACAGGAGTCTACAGGCTAGAACAAGGTCATCCTTTAAGGGCTGGGTACCGGGGAAGCCCAGAAGTCCCACGTGGGTCACAGACAAAAGAAGTGAGAAAATGAGAAAAAAGCTTCCTCGTGACCCATGTTCCTGCAGACAATACTAATAGCTGCCAACTTCTAGTGGCCAGGGTTTGCCTGTAACTGTCACCATTGGTCACTTTCTGAAAGTCCAAACTATATCTGAAAGGTGGCGAGCAACTGTAACCAAGAGTTGAAGCATGTTGCATTAACACACACCTGTGGTCTGCAAATACCCAAACCCCCAGTCTAGTTTGCAAAAGAGCGTCCACATTGTATCCTTTACTCTCTGTTCTCTAAGCTTCCCAAGCTCTACTGCTTAAAAAGAACAAAATGTAACCAATTCTTCACAGTAAGGAAATAATTAACTTCTTCTGGGAAAACCTAGTTGCTTTCTTGACTCATTACAGAGGAGCTTATTTAACCATCTCCTCTCCCTGGCCAGCAATAGAATCCTTCCTGCAAGGCTGAGGCTGCGCCCTCGCCCCCATTTCTATTGGATTCTACCTCGGGATGCCCTGTCCCAGTTAACTCTGATGCCCGTGACCAGGTTCATGCCACCATGTGGAAAGGGACAACTATTTCCAAAGATTCTTGATTTTTCCTTTCTGGAAACTCTGTAGTCTAGATATTGGTCTAAATGGATCTTGGTCTTCCAAAACAAAATCCAGGACAACTACCACCAGCTCTTGAACGAGGCTGAGTGTTTTGGATGCCTAGGCATCCTTCACCAAGAGGAACTAGCCAGATTTTGGAACTGTACAGGTTATTCAAGCCCAGAGTCTCCAGACCCCTCCATTTGTCATTTATCATTAGCTCTGCACCATTTATTATCATTTATGCACCCACAAACCTCTAAAGAACACAGAAATGGCACCGGCTTTAAGATCCAATGTCCCACTCAAAATAGTTAACAGCCAACTGCCTCTCCGTGTTGGTCAGAGCATGGCAGCACCTTGGCACACCTTCACACTAATCTGAAAGTCAGGTGAACCCCAAGTCACATCTGGGTCCGATCACAGTAAACAGAACTATACAAAACCAATAGTTACCAAAGCTCTGCCTAGGGGAACCAGGCGGCGGTGACGTGTTCCCGCTGGGAGACAAGTAGAGGTAGTTTTTGTTCACTCCGGAATCAAAGTCAAACGGGGACCGGTAGTCCTCATACAAATCCATATCTCTAGAATCCATTCCAGATGAAGACAGAAAGCATGGCGCTGCGGCTGCCTGGAATTGCTCCTCAGGCCTGGGAGTCCTGGGCCACGGGTCCCTTGGCACCGTGCAGCCCCGGTGAGGGAAAGAACTGGTGTTTGGAGTCCCGCCCAGCTCTGGCCCAGGTGCGGCTTCACACCCTCACAAGCAGATCTTTTAATGGCTCCTCCCAGCACCCTCAGGAGGGCCTACTCACCACCTGTTGCTAATTTCAGTGGACAAAGACCAACCTGGGGGGAGGGAGGGAGTGGCACTTTCCTCTGTACACAAAGGAGGGCCCTGCTCTGCAGCCCCACTCAGAAGTACAAACACTAGATAATGGCAGGATTATTTTTTAAAATACATTTTTTTTAGAGTGGTCAGCTGACCGCATCCTCACCAGGGTAGACTTAATTTTCTAGGGCAAGGAAGGATTATCTGTCAGTAATCTCCAGCAAATGCCATCTGGGCCACACTTTCCTTTCACCCTATATCACCACAGGATTCTGAAAGCCTGGCGTCCCGGGTTAGCAACCAGCAACCAGCTTTCTGAGCGTAACATGATACAAAAAGCTAAATTCCTACTTTCACTTTTTCTAAAGCAGAATCCGAGTCATTGTCAAAATTTTAATCTGACTCTTTTTGGAATGGCGCACTGAAAAGACGTGAAGCGGCTCTGAAGATGGAGCTAGCTCCCCCGTGCTCCCCTGCATTCCCACTGTGCTCTGCTGTGCTCCCCCGTGCTCCCCCGGTGATCCCCTATGCTCCCCCTTTGCTTCCCCTGTCCTTTCTCTGTGCTCCAGCACCATCTTTATTTATGTAAGGTCATGCCCTGTGGGGTTCTACAAAAAAAAAAATCTGTTTCCTTTAGCACACCCACCTGGCAGCCATGGTGAACTTCTAAAACTTTTCAAACACCAAGTTCATTTCCTCCATCACAGGCTTCTAGGTAGAATCTTTCCATACTCACAAAGGCCTTTGCTGTGGCCCCCAAAGCCCTCCAAGCCCTTGCTGGAACTAATGTTAAAGGGCGGAAATGGGCCAGGTGGTGGTGGTGGCGGCACAAGCCTTTAATCCCAGCATTTGGAAGGCAGAGGCAAGAGGATCTCCAAGCTTGAGGCCAGCCTGGTCTACAAAGCGAGTTCCAGGACAGCCAGAGCTGCACAGAGAAACCCTGCCTGGGGGGATGGGGAGGGAGGAAGGAATTAAAGAAGGAAGGGAGGGAAGGAAGCAGGGAAGAAAAGAGGGAGGAGAGGTGAAAGGAAGGAAAAGAAAAAGAAAAAAACAAGAAAAAAAGAAGGGGAAATATGTAAAGTCAGGCATGGTGGTTCATGCCATAATCACCTGAGACAGGAGGATTGCCACAAAGCTAGCTTGAACTACAGTGAGAGACCTTGTCTCAAAACAACAAAATACTAACTGAACAACACTAAAACAATCATACCTTTTCAAGTTCCAGTGCATAATCTCTGAAATGTAACTATAGATCCAGAAGTGCTTATGTATTTTAGGGGTGGGCCTGGGTGCAAACGTCAGCTCCGCATGCACACGGGAACCCGGGGTCAGAACAGGCTGACAGATCCCCTGGAACTGAGTGTGCTCACTCTGGGAACTGAACCTGGGTCCTCTGAACCCCTGGGTCATCCCTCTGGCCCCAAACCCAAAATGTTTTAACTACTAGCAAAAAATCATTGTATGCCTAGACAATCTGTCTATATTCATCTCAATTTATAATTAATTTTCTGTTCCTTTTGGCTAGTCTCATGCGCTCTACGGAACACCTTTGTCTCATTTCAACTTTTTAAGAGTTTATTTTTAACAAAAATATCTCATTTCTTTCTTAAAGATACCAAAACTTTGGCAGCTACAAATGCTGTTTGTTTTATATTTGAAACTAGATTAAATACTTTTTTAATATTAATTGAAATAATGAACTCTCGCAGACAGGCACAATAGCTGGTACTTGTAGTCCTAGAATCCGGGAAACCGAGCAGGAGGATTACCACAAATTAAAGGCTGGCATGGGTTAAATAACGAGTTTCAGGCCAGCTTAAGCTATTAGTGAGATACTGTGCAAAAAAACAATAATTTTTTTCTTTAAAAATTCAGGTTTGCTGCAGTCCATGATATCATTCACTCTGACAGGACACGGTCAGAGTTGTGTCCCTAAACTGCCTCTCTGGAGCCACAACTGTAAAAGGGTTAACTAACACAGCCACAGGTGCAGCACAAGCTGCCACCTCACCTCTTGCCAGCCCACTGCAGGCCACGCCCCACCCCCTCTGGTGACCTTCAAGCTGTATCCAGCGCCAAAGTGGGGCACTTATTGCTACAGGCTGACATCATGCATCCTTCAGGCCTTGGCCTCCTCTTCTCGGAAGTTCTCCTTGGGCTTGCCATCCTTGCCCAGGCACCGCACAGCGCTCAGCTGCCAGCCAGACCTCATCTCTACAGCCGCCCGCTGTGGGGAGACCTCTTCTCTCTGCTGGCACTGCCCTGGATGTGAGGCTTCTCATGGGTGAAGAATAAAAACACCCTCATTTTCAAATATAAGGGCTAAGATCTAAGTAACTGTCTTAAAGCCTGACTCTCTCTACCTGCTAAGTCCATTTTTAAGTCTAGGCTTTGAATCCCAGCTCTGGGAAACAATTCTCCTTCCTATTACCCCAGAGACCTATTCCAGATGGTCCAGGCTTGAGAACATTGAAAACAGCCCGAAGATAAACAGGGTGGGTTCCTCAAATGGCAGACTCAAGATCTAGACGGGGGGGGGGGGTGAAAAAAATGAAAGAACAGAAATGTAGCTTGGGAATCAACCAATTAAAAAAAAAAAGCTGAATGATAAACCTTTACAGTTATATACTTTTTTTTTTCAAACTTGAGGGTTATGAAGTAGCAAAAGTAAATATTAGGAAATGGGGTGTAGCTGAGTAGAAAGCACTGGCCTATCATGTGTGCAGCCCTGGGCTTAATCATTGGATGGATGGATGGATGGATGGATGGATGGATGGATGGATGGATGGATGGACGGACGGACAGAGAGATGGATGGAAATGACAGACAGATAAATGAAAGACAGTTCAATGTTATAAAGGCCACTTTGGAAAGGAAGCATACAATGCAATGGAGACAGACAGCAGTAACAGGAAAGGACATGCAGAAAGGATCCTACGACCATCCAGGAAGGAACAGGGAAGTCTCCAGGACACAGCAGGTCTTTTTGTTTCCTGTGTGGCTAACTGGCCCAAGGAAGAGTTGGCCCCATGCAATGGATATTTCCACAGGGCTGTCCCAAAACTCCTTCAAAAATCAGCACTTGGCACTCCTATATTGCTGGTGGGAATGTAAGCTGGTACAGCCCCTTTGGATGTCAGTGTGGCGATTTCTCAGAAAATTAGGAAACAACCTTCCTCAAGATCCAGCAATACCACTTTTGGATATATACCCAAAAGATGTTCAATCATACCACAAGGACATGTGCTCAACTATGTTCACAGCAGCATTGTTTGTCACAGCCAGAAACTGGAAACAACCTAAATGTCCCTCAACCAAAGAATGGATAAGGAAAATGTGGTACATTTACACAATGGAGCACTACACAGTAGAAAAAAATAATGACATCTTGAAATTCGCAGGCAAATAGATGGATCTAGAAAACATCATATTTAGTGAGATAACCCAGACCCAGAAAGACAAATATCATATGTACTCACTCAAAAGTGGCTTTTAGACATAAAGCAAAGAAAACCAGTCTACAATTCACAATCCCAGAGAACCTAGACAACAAAGAGGAACCTAATAGAGACATACATAGATCTAATATATATCTAATATCTAATATACATGGGAAGTAGAAAAAGTCAAGATCTCCTGAGTAAATTGGGAGCATGGGGACCATGGGAGAGAGTTAAAGGGGAGGGGAGCAGAGAAAAATATATAGCTCAATATAATCAATAAAAAAATTATGCTTATTAAAAAAATAAAGTAGGCATCTATGATAACTTTTTGAATAATAAAAAAACCAGCATTTGTGACGTTATTTCCCCCTAAGTTTTCCACGCCTGATCTCACGTGGATTATAGTCAACAGAACACAGAGAGGCGTCCATGGTGAGCCCTGTGTCCTCTCCTTCTCCCTCTGCCACACCCTTATCACTGCCTGCAGTGTTCCTGTGGCCCAGGGTGCCCATCTGCCTTGTCTGTGCAACAGTCTCTTGCCTTGAAGATTCCAGACCACGTAGCCCATGCGCTCTCTCTGAGAAGAGACCACCATAGACGCCACCGTTCTCTGCCGGTTTCACAGATGACCCAGATACACAGCGTTGTTCAGAGGTATGCCTAAGAGCAGACACCTGACCCAAGGAGCTCAGTCAGTGGTTATCCCTGATACTGAGCAACAGAATACAGTGACATTCTCTAGAACCTGAGATGCTTGGTGCTGGTTTGGGTGAGAGGGGCCAGGGAGCCTTCCCTCCACATGCGGAGAGGGGAGAGAAGCAGTGAGCAGATCGGGAAAGGACAGAGGAAGAAACTAAGTTAGCTAGGGTGTGGCACCACACTGTGTGAGCCCTGTATGGAACTGCAGGAGGCTCTACGGTGACCCACAGAGAGTCTGCTCTTCTCTTGGGGTTGGAATCAACAGCAAGGACCCTGGAGTGTCCCTGGAGTGTCTACTTTCCAACCACCATGATGTTCCCCAGTTTTTGAGTCACTTTATATGTGAAGTGTTAAGGCATAAACCCTAAGCCTTGCACATACTTGGATTTTGAGACAAGGTTTCACCATCTAGCACAGGATGGCCTTGAGCATAGAAGGGCCTGCCTTGGCCTTCTGAGTACTCCGATTACAGGCCTGTACCACCACACGTATCAATTTCCCTGTTTCTTGAATTAATCCTCAACTTGTCCTAGACATGTTTTTTTCAGGCTAAATTTTCCTCTATATTTTTACTTATTAAATTCCAACTTACATATCAAGTTATATTCATTTGCATCCTATTACAAATGATACACATAAATGGATGCTCGTTTTAGAGCATCCCTGAGACACGAGCAATACAAGTTCCTTCTGAGTGGATGTTTGCCTGCTAAAAGAAACGTGTGTGCAGAAGAGTAGCAGGTGGTAACATGATGATGGGAAATGTGTATTTAGCATGGGAACATATGTTTTTCAGTTTCATTCCTGGTGCCCAAGGAGGTGGTGAGCCTGCATGCTGTGAATCGAACCCAGGTCCTTAACAAATACAACTGCTCTGAAGCACTGAGCCGACTCTTCAGCAACAAGAATATACTCTTAGTAAACTTAGTAATCAAAGCCGTTTCTTTTAAGATATATTTCCTTTTATGTTATATGTATGAGTGCTTTGCCTGCAGGCATGTCTGTATACCACGTGCATGCCTATTGTTCATAGAGGCCAGAGGAGGGCACTGGATTCCCTGGCACTGGAGTTACAGAGGGTTCCCTGGGAGAGCAGCCAATGCTCTTACCCACGAAGCCATCGCTCCAGCTCTATCAAAATAGTTTTGAGGGCAGGCCACAGTGCATGATCCATATTCACATAACTGGAGAGAAAGTGGGAGGAGCCAACCAAAAAAAAAAGAAGAGCCCACAGGTGTGGAACAATCTCAGAAGGGTGTGCACACAGAGTAGAACCAGCAGAGGGCACCCAAGGGCGGTGCGAGGTCAACAGGGAGCAGGCCCTCAAGTGTGTGCTATGTGCGATAGGGCCCAACCCATTAAAGGAGTCCAAAGCAGAAAGGGCAGTAGATACGAAGGACTACAAAGAAAATTAAGGTTCTGACCACCTATTAGTGCATAACTCTATTAGGTCAAAATACTCTCTCCAAATGTGAGACACATAAAAGAGACTTGAAAACTATGTTCAAAATTAGGGACTTTTGTGGCTGGCCCCTGAAAGACAGACACATCAAGGACAGCGTACAGGGCTTCCCAAAAGGAAAACAATACCTCAGGTATTCATTTAACTCAGCCCTTAGAGAGGTGCAGGGAAGCAGTCTTCAAGGAAACATCATCTCTGTTAAAGATGAACAGAGGCTGTGAAAATGACCTGTATTTAAGAAGACTAAACCAATGCTAACTAAGTATTACTTAATCGTAGAATTCGTCCTGTAATCAGGGGGACAGCTGATTCTATAAAGGCCACTGTGGACACACCTGAAAATACCACAGCTCTGCCCAGGTGTGATAGCACAGGCCTGTGATCCTGAGGCAGGGGCAGAAGGACAATGAGCTCATACAGCCTGGGATACAGATGACGTAGACAGTGAGACCCGGGCTCAGAGCAAAACAAGAGCTGGGGATGTGGCTCTGTGTAGAATTCTTGCCAAGTACATGTTTGTGGGTTTGAGATACAGCCAATACCCCTCACACACACATACACACACACACCCCACACACACAATCTAAACTTAGAACATGCCACAAACCTCACAAAAGTCACAATAAAACTGACAACTCTTCTATAGTTATCTGAGAGAATAACCTCCTCCTTAGGAAAGAAAAGACGAAGTCTTCAGAGGCCTGGGGCTTAATACATGCAACTTCCTTTCAGATAACTTCAGAAAATAAGAATACTGTTTATGCGCATATACCATACACAATGATAAAGCATAGAGGACCGGCTCCAGCTAGTAACTGCTAAGTCATCTAAGGGGAACATTTGATCCAATGTTCCAGTCCTATGCCACTCACCTAGGAGGATGCACTCTGAGAAATGTGTCCTGGGTCATTTCATGTCTGTGAGAATCTGAGAGTGCACTCACACAAACTAAAAAGCCATGCAGAACATCTTGCAGTCAGACAGTGATGAAGCAAGGCTGTTCGGCTTAAGACCAAAAGCCAGGAAACAGAGCAAGAGAAAGAGCTGCAGCCCCAATATCCCCGTGAAGGGCACACCTCCAATGACCTAAACTGTCCCAATGCAGTGCTGGGGGCATTCCAGAGCTGCACCACTGCTACTGTGAACCGGCGTGTTACCTGGCCTGCGACAGTGCTGAACCAGGGCTACTGTGAACCGGCGTGTTACCTGGCCTGCGACAGTGCTGCGCCTTCTCACAGACAGCTGGGAAGTAAGGGGCTCTGGAGCCAGAGTTTTGTTTTCTGTGTGTTTGGTTTCCTCCTGCAATACTGATTCACAGACTGTTGTGTGAACAGCTGCCTACCTTTCTCCTAGGTGACAATCAGGAGTCTAGGATTATAAAGAATAAAGAGCCTAGAACAACAGCTCGGCACTAACAAGGGATGAAAGCTAGTCTAAGGATGTTAATTTGAGAGCAGGGTGGTCTCAGTGGTGAGATTAGCAGGAGATAAAAGGGTTTTGTCTGAGCTGAACATTGCCAATTTGCTGACTGAGTTGAAAGAGAGCTCAGCAAGGGTACAAAAACTCCAACTGTTGGGCTTGGGAGGAATAAGTGAACCCAGGGACCTACCTGTCATCTGGGAAAACTTCCATGCACTTAGACAGCTATCCCCGCCAACTGGAGCCTCACGTGTCCCACCTTGAGGAGGACGAGTTCCTCAAAACAGTGGGCACGTACTTAAAATTAATGGTGACCACAAACATCAGTCACCAGAAAGCTGAGACACAGCAAAATGCTCCAAATACCAGCAAGCCCTACAGACATGGTAATCTAGCTGGCTATAGCCAGGGGCTCAACCATTAGGAAAATCCACAGCAAGGTCTGGGGGAGTGGCACATACCTGGAATCCCAGCACCCAGTAAAGGTAGGAGGGTCAGAACTCAAGGCTAGCCTGGGCTACACCACCAGCTTGATTGAGACACACCTGAGTCGGACCAGACCATCTCAAAATAAAGGAATGAGTTGCATAGGGTAAGCTAACACTTTCTCCTTGAATTTCATTTTTAAGGTGTCTCGCCTTGACTTTTATAGCAATGCTCTCTGAACTTGCTACTCTGGTAGAGAAATGGCCATATTTCATACCCCTTCCTTCTTAAAACAAAAGTAGACTATCAAAGCCACAAGTGACAATTACTTTCAAATTGACACCTAGGAAGCATGAGGCCTGACATCATAAAAATATATGGCTACCATACCTGGGTTAATTATTGTGAAGACATGTGATGGTCTCCTCTCAGTTTTACACAGTGTCTCTATTGAGTGAGTATTTACCCAACAATATAGAAAAGAACTGTGTGGTAGTTTGGATATAATTGGCTCCCATAAACGCATAAGGAGTGCACTGGTAGGAGGCGTGGCTTTGTTGGAGTAGGTGTGGCCTTGTTGGAGGACGTGTGTCACTGTGGAGGTGGGCTTTGAAGTCTCATATATGCTCAAGTCATACCCAATGTCTCAGACCACTTCCTGTTGCCTTAGGGCCAAGATGTAGGACTCCCAGGTCCCTCTCCAGCACCATGCCTGCCTGCATGCCACCATGTCACACCATGATGATAATGGACTCAACCTCTGAGACTGTGAGCCACCCCAATCAAATAGAACCCCAAGACAAACTGGTAGGCCTAATTTATTATAGAAATCTCTCCCACTATTAAAGAATAAGTTTGGGTAAGGAGGCAGCATGATGTAGAAAAATGCTCTCCTGGGGCCAGCAGGATGGCTTGGCAGGTAAAGTGCTTGCTTGGAAGCTTGATGACGCGTGTTAACCCTGAACCACACAAAGGTGGAAAGAGGGAGCAATTTCTGGAAACTATCCTCTCACCTACACACACACACACACACACACACACACACACACGCACGCACGCACGCACGCACGCACGCACGGGCACAGACACACACACACACACTCCATGCACACATGGTAATAAGAACTTTTTTAAGAAAAAAGAATTAATTTCCCAAAAACCATCAAGAACTAAGAAAGTGCTAATGGCAGTCATGTGATCCATCAAAGGCAACAATGTGTATGCAACCATCTTACCTAATATGGCTAAGAACGCTACTCAGGGACCTAACCAATATCCTCTCATGCCTATGCACAGACGACACTCACTGTTCTTTCCCTTGCAGCTAGATGTGGCAATGTGACCACACAGCTAGACTACATTACCCACTATCCCCTGAAGCTAGATGCTGTCATGTGACTAAACAGCAAAACTACATTACCCAGTTTCTCCTGCAGCTGCCAGGGGACTAGGTTCTAGCCAAAAGATAAAGATATATATGTTAACAAAGACTGTCCATAAGCACTGAGCTTTTAGAGAATGTTACTATAGCAAAAGCTAAATTAAGTCTAATAGACATATAGATTTTCAGGTTGATTTCTGTAAACTTCTCTTCTAAAATGATCTTATCCCAAGATGAACACAGTGGTGTTGGCTACCCAAAGATAAAAATCTAAATGCTGGTGAATCACCACATAGCTAGAATTCAAAGTATTGAGCTACACACATTCTGCCACAATACAAAAGCGAAATGCAAAAGATCACAAGAGTGTTGAGCTACCCCTGGCATAGCGGCACACGCTTTAATCCCAGCACTTGGTTGTGAGAGGTAGGAGGATCTCTGTGATATTGAGGCCAGCACAGTCTATATAATGAGTTCCAGGACAGCCTGAGCTAGACACTGAGACCCTGTCTCAAATAAATAAATGAATAAACAAACAAACAAACAAACAAAAGCTGAGAGAGTGACAAAGAGAGAGAGACAGAGCGACAGACAGGGAGAGAGACAGAGAGAACAGAGACAGTCATTCACACCACCAGACAGAACAAATCAGTACAACATGGACCAAGCGGAAGGGGAGGCCAGCAACCTTGATAAGAAAATGCGCTGTTAAAAATTACAAACACTCTCCCAGATTTGTAGGGGCATTTCCTGTGAAGAGCCTGCCCCTGGCAGAGGAAGAGCTGGTCAAGTTGTCATAGGGGAGGAGGACAGTTGTCACTAAGACAACAGATGCTGTGAACAGAAAGAGTACACCTGCTACCACCCTACACTCATGGTCCTAGATGTCTAACCAAATGGGCTGAGAGCATCCACGCTCACTGAAGCCCACACGTTACTGTTACAGGACCTTTAGTCATGGCCACCCTCAACTGCACACAGTTGACACCAAGGGGTCTTCCAGAAAATGAATGGGTAATATCTATAGCAATGAACAGACAAGGGAATATTAATGAGTACTAAAGAGGAAAGGGCCATCAAATCATGAAAAGCTGTATGAAGGAACTGTTCACGGTATTACTAAGCGAGAGAAGCCAATCTTACTATACTGTCCCAACATTCTGGAAGAAGCAAAACTGTAGCAACCATAAGAAAAATCAGTCCTGATCATCTGGGCGCCTGCGGTTGGGACACTGGAGGGGAGGGAGATTGGGGGGGCAGGAAATTGTTAAAGCAGTACAACTATTTCTGCAGACTCCATAAAGGCAGTGTTGTGGTTTGAATGTGAGATGTCCCGTATAGGCTCCCATGTGTGACCACTTGAACTGGAACCTAAAGAGTCTACCCCAAATGATACCTTCCCATACTGCTCTGCGGCATGGCTGCATTGTATTTCCTCCAAAGACATTACCAAGGGATTTGAGGCACCGTCTTCTACAGAATGGCTGTCCAGTTAGGCCAGGCCAGGTGCCGTCACCTGTACTGACCCCTTGTCCTTTTCAAGATTTCTCTCCCATTTTAACCACGTGTAAGCGGAGGCCGCCCATCCTACCAGTGGGCTGCATAGAACAAAAGATCAGCAAGCCATGCACCAACACTAGACTTGACATGGAATGCCCACCAACTGATCTGCTCAGTGGGTACGCCAAGGGTCCATGCCTCCTGAAGGGAAGAGAAGCTGAGGTGATGTGTACTTTTTGAACAAGCCTCGTGGCCTTCAGGGTCTCTGGGTGTGCAAGGAGAAGGAAAAAGAGGTCGGAACAGCAGGAGGTATCGGGGAAGGACCTCAGCCATCGATTGAGGGGAACTGAAAGACCATCAATGCTGAGAAGACAAACACTAGAGTAACAGGCTGGGTGGGTGCTTTGGGTTTGCAATCTTTTTTTTTTAACTTTTATTGTTGTTTTTTGAGACAGGGTTTCTCTGTGTAGCTCTGGCTGTCCTGGAACTCACTCTATAGACTAGACTGGCCTAGAACTCATAGACATCCATCTGCCTCTGCTTCCCGAGTGCTGGGATTAATGGTGTGTGCCACTACCACCTGGCTGATTTGGGTTTATTAAGGCAAAGTTTTGCTATGTCACCCTGGCTGTCCTGTTACTAACCATATAAATCAGGGTAGCCTCAGATCACAGAAACTGGCCTCAGCCTCTCCAACGATGGAATTGCATCAATGCACCCCCAGCCCTGAGTAAATACCAGATGTTATAAACCATCTCCCTGCGTGGTTACTGCATCTCCAAAACACAGCCTTTCCTGCTTTGCCATTCTCTAAGAAGGCAGCAGAACCACCACCTGAGGGAAATCACACTGTTTTCCTGAGTCTTCAAAGAGCCTAACAAAGAATGCTGCTGACAGCATGGACCCGGTGCTGGTCCAGAGGCCGGAAACGCTGGCAGCTTGCTCACATTGAACAGTGAAAACTTCCGTGTGGCAAAACTGCCCGGCTATGTCAAAAGGAACTAAACGCGCTATTTATATTAACAGCTGTGCTGCCAAGTTTTATGTCAATATGATACAAGCTACAGTGGTCTGAAAGGAGGGAACCCAGTTAAGAAAATGCCTCCCTCCATAAGATGGGCTGTAGGCAAGCCTGGAGGGCATTTTCTTACATTAGTGATTGATGGGGGAGAGCCCAGACCATTATGGGTGGTGCCACCCCTGGGCTGATGGTCCTGGGTTCTTTAAGTAAGCAGGCTGAGCAAACCATGAGGAGCAAACCGGTAAGCAGCACCCTCCATGGGCTCTGCAGCAGCTCCTGCCTCTAGGATCCTGGCCTGTTTGAGTCTGTCCCGGCTTCCTTTCATGATGAACTCTGATGCAGAAGCACCAGCCAAAAATAAGCCCCTCCCCACCCCAAATTGCTCTGGTTATGGTGGTTCAGCACTGCAATAGTAACCCTAACTAAGACAACAGTCCTTAACAGATGATTGATAGAATGCTATATGATTTTTCAGAAAGAGTTAGAGTCGGGCAGTTGTGGTGCACTCATTTGATCCCAGCACTTGAGAGTTCGAGGCCAGCCTGATCTACCTAGTAAGTTCCAGGACAGCCAGGACTATGCAGAGAAACTGTCTCAGGAAGAAGGAGAAAAAGAATGTGTTAGAGACAGACCTGGTGGATGGAACATACCTGCTACCTTAGCACAGGGGATGCTGAGATAGTAAGACCTGGCGGATGGAAAACACCTGTTACCTTAGCACAGGGGATGCTGAGATAGTAAGACCTGGCGGATGGAACACACCTGTTACCTTAGCACAGGGATGCTGAGATAGTAAGGCCAGGCGGATGGAACACACCTGTTACCTTAGCCCAGGGATGCTGAGATAGTAAGACCTGGCGGATGGAACACACCTATTACCTTAGCACAGGGATGCTGAGATAGTGAGACCTGCCGGATGGAACACACCTGTTACCTTAGCACATGGGATGCTGAGATAGTAAGACCTGGCAGATGGAACACACCTGTTACCTTAGCACAGGGATGCTGAGATAGTAAGACCTGGCAGATGGAACACACCTGTTACCTTAGCACAGGGATGCTGAGATAGT
>PVIU01007224.1:0-63994 GCA_004026605.1 Ondatra zibethicus | reverse complement strand
CACACCTGTTACCTTAGCACAGGGATGCTGAGATAGTGAGACCTGGCGGATGGAGCACACCTGTTACCTTAGCACAGGGATGCTGAGATAGTGAGACCTGGCGGATGGAGCACACCTGTTACCTTAGCACAGTGAGAACGAAAGGTTGCTGTACACACAGTGAGATCCCGTCTCAAGGAAACAGGAGAACAGAAAGAGGAGCTAGAGCTTTACGCAAAGATCTCAAAAGAAAAAGGCTTTCATAGTTTATTTTTTGGTTATTTTTAATTATGTGTATATGGGAGGTGCACATAGTGGATATGCCAATAGAGGCCAGAAGAGGGCATCAGATCCCCTGGAGCCGGAATTACAGGAAGTCGCGAACTTATACGCAAGTTCAGTGTGTTTGCAAGATATAAGAATAAGACTCAAAAAAACCTATTACATAGCCATTCACTAGCAGTAAATAATTAGAAAGTGAGATAAAAATGCAATATGCCAAATAACTGAAAAATGAAGTTAACAAAAGAAAACCAGAACTTAATCCCTGAAAACTATAAACATTAAAAAAAATTAAAGACAGTCTAACAAAAAGGAAAGTGTGCCATGTTTATAGACCTGAAAACCTAAAATTATTAATGCAACACTGCAAAACCGTTTTCAGAATCCATGTGATCCCTATGAAAATACCGGCCTATTTTTGGGCTCAGTATACAGCCCAGGCTGACTCTGAATTTCAGACTCCCCTGTCTCCCCCTACGGAGAACCAGTCCTGCTACACCAGGCCGCACTAATTATTCTGCAGCCATTCAACGTGGATTCTAAAATTCATTTGCAAATTCAAGCGACTCCAACAGCCAAAACAAGCTGTAAAAATATTAAATTAGAAAATTCACGCTTCTGTATTGTGTTTTTTTGTTGTTGCACATGCAACAACACCTGACAAAAAAGCAAGACCTTTATTCATTCATTCATTCATTCATTCATTCCCAAGACAGGGTTTCCCTGTGTAGCCATGGCTGTCTTGCAATTCTCTATGTAGCCCAGGCAGGCCTCAAACTGAGAGATCCAGCTGCCTCTGGCTCCAAAGCACCAGGACTAAAGTCACCACCAGGTTTTTTCCGCTCAGGGGTTAGAGGTATAGTTATCATGACAGAGAAGTCACGTGAAAAGAACATGAAACAACCAGTCACATTGCATGGGGTGGGGGTGGGGGAGGATTAGTCTGCCTTTTAATTCCGCCCAATAGTCAAGCATAGGGAACAGTGTCCCCACAGTTAAGGTGAAGCTAGGCTTGTCTCCTCAGTTAAAACCAATCTAGATAATCCCTCACAGGTGTGGCCAGAGGCTTGCCTCATAGATGATTCTAGATCCTATCAAGGTGACAGTATGAACTGTCAAGACTTCATACAATAAGGAATCAGAAGCAGAAAGTGTGACTATAAAGTAAACATACAGACTGGTGCGCTAGAACTGAGTACAAAGAAACCTGTGGTCATTTGATATTTGACAAACGCCAAAATAATCCAATGAGGAAAAATTGTTTTCTCATGTAATGGTGCTGGGAAGAGGGTTCTCCACATGCAAAAGAACACAGCAGCATGCACCCCCTCAAAACACACGCTTGAATCAGATAAAAATATGAGCTTAAGCTAGAAAATCCTAAGGAAAATGCAAGCATGGACTAGAGCACGCAATGGACCCAGCACAGACCTCAGAACAGGTAAAGCAGACAACATGGACATTCAAAACACACGTCAAGACCTCAGTAAAAACGCCAATCACAGGCATGGTAGCATAAGCCTTTAATCCCAGCTCTAGGGAGCCAGGGGAATCTCTGCAAGTTCAAGGCCAGTCTGGTCTACAGAGTCAACTCCAAGCCTGCCAGGGCTACACAGTAAGGCCCTGTCTCTCTCACAGGCACCTCACCCCCTCAAAAGAAAGCAAAAAGACAACAGAAGGTGGCCTTTAGCAGCCGGAAGAAAAGAAAGGCAAAGGGCTGCCTGGAGACAAGTTGGCAGAGCCATCCCGTTCTGAGTACATCCTTTGTGCAGTGCTCAGAGTATAGCGATTAGCCAGGCTCAGCGCCTTCCATGGAGACAAGAAAGTTCATTGACCTGGAAGAACTAAGTGTAGAGTTCAAATCTTAGCTTCAGCACCTACTAGGCTTGTGATCTTGGACAGGTCACCTGCACTCTGGCCCTTTCTTCCTGTATTTGTAAAACTGGAGTAGCCATGCACACTTTATACAGTGCCACTAAGATTAAAGACGACATTCAAAATCACTAGTCCTCAGTGGTCAGCTATCTGTGGTTGCTGTTCTTGGTTGTCAACTTGTCTATATTTGGAGTTACCAAAACCCAAACAGTTGGACACGCCTCTGAGGGATTCTTCCTTAATTAAATCATTTGAAATTGGAAGACCCACTTTTAATCCAGGTATTTCCAGGAGGAAAGATGCCTTTGTTTCAGACCTGTTGAGGTGGAAAGATTCACCTTAAATCTGGGTCTCCTGAGGTGGGAAAATTCACCTTAAATCCAGGTCACACCTTCTGGTGGCAGCCTATATAAAGGACAGGGAAGATGTGTGCATGCACGTGGGGTGTGTGTGTGTGTGTGTGTGTGTGTGTGTGTGTGTGTGTGTGTGTGTGTGTGTGTCTACATTCCATGGTTCACATATGGAGATCAGGACAGTCAGGAGTTACTTCTCTCCTCCCACCCAGGGGGTTCCTGAGATCTAATCAGGGTGTCATTTGGTACTTTACCCACTGAGCCACCTCAGCAGTCTGCTCACCTAGGAATAATCACCATGCTCTGTGTCTGTGCTGTGACACATCCGCTAAGTCAAAAAGCATTACCAATCCCCTGCTCTGCCTCAACACACTTCTTCCCATGCCTACCAAACTCAGGTCTTGGCTAAATCCCCTCTTCAGTTCCAATGGGACTCAGCAGAAACTATCCCAGGAGTTGGTGCCGACAATGCAAACGGGAGGACTTAAAGAACAGTGCAAGCATTTTTAAGAAGTCGGGCATGAAGGATCTAGCAAAGAATAATAACCACTTAAAACAATTTAAGCTTCTACTATGTCATGTTATCACAAGATGATGAAGAATGGAGGACCAGAAGCCATGGCAAGAATTCAGGCTGAGGAAGTCATCCAAACATAGGAAATAAATAAGAAGAACTGTTTCCCTATAAACTACGTCATATATAATCAATGGCATGGCAGACAGTGTAAGCCCTACTTCCTGGCATACGATCAGTAGCTCTTCTGGGCTGGGGCAATGACTCGGCGGGCAAAGGACTTGATGCTCAAGCATGAGTACATGAATTCAGGTCCCCAGCACCCATATAAAAAGCTAGGCAAAGCAGCATGTGTCAGTAACCCCAGTGCTGGGGTGAGGGGTAGAGAAAGGCAGATTGTGGGGGGGGGACAACTTGATAGCCAGCCAACCTAGTCAAAATGGTTGGCAAGCTGCAGGCTCAAAGAGAGACCTCGCCTGAAATAAAAAAGTGATGAGTAAAAGAGAAAGACAGACACCTAATGTCAACATCTAGCCTCCACCACAGATAACACACACACTCGCGCATGCGCGCGCGCACACACACACACACACACACACACACACACGGAGAGAGAAGTGGCTATTTCACTGATCATTTAATTTTATATCATGCCTGTTATATCTATTTAGAAACAATGACAGCAGCTATAAACTACGTGTGTAGCACAGGCCAGGCATGTACTTTGTGATCTGCATGAGTTTACCTTCCTATAAAGGTGTTGCAACCACGCAAATACAATCATGTGCCAAGTGTCGGCCAACAGCAGCAGTCTCTTGAAATTGTATTAAGTGGCCCTGTGGCTGTCTGAGTCTGTGCACAGCACAGTTCAGGCCGTGTACTCACCTGGCACACTTCTCAGAACTGGCGGGAGATGCCGGACTGTAACAAAGCTATGTGTGAAGGGCTGGAGGAGAGCACCCCAGAGCTAAGCTTTCCAAGATGAGTGTTTAGTTTCCAGTGTCATTAAAGTTCATCATCTCACCACATCACATGCTATCCCTGGGTGGCTGCCTCAGGAGCAACAGCTGAGGAAGCCCCCTGCCCCCCATGAGGTGTAGGCACCAGCCTACATTCAGCACCTGATGAGAGTTTTTATCTAGAGTTGGTAGCAAAGTGGCTGTGCCTGGGCCCACCTGCCAGTGTCCCCTCTCTGCACCCCGTCCTCCACTAAAGCCCTAGAACTTTCCCCTAGTCCTTCACATCCACAGCAGGTGACCTAAGCTTTCCAGATCAGAGCAAAGTAGAAAACAGTAGAAATAAATAAAAAGATAAACGCCAGTCCAAGAGCAGGTGGCAAGCCGAGGGAAGACATCAGAGCACGGCGCAGCCCGTCTTTTGTCACAGGCAAGGGAACTGCAGTTCTTCCCAAAACCAGAGGCTCCAGAGCTACCTACACGTAAAGCTGATAAAGTCTCCCGGGTACCCAGCAGAAATGACGCAGTGAGTGCATTGAGGCCTGAGAGCAGCATTTCCAACGCACCACAGACTGAGGCTACAAGCTGCTGAAAGAGCCCTTGATTACATCATTCCCACAATTGAGGCCAACATGCTGCATTATCCCTTTCTTTATAAGCAACAGAGCAACCTTCCTAGCCAAGTTTTGGTAAGCAGGGAAGCTGAGGGCCTACTATACCTATGGTGGTTGAAATGAGAATGGCCCCCATAGGCTCATATATTTGCATACTTGGTCCCCAGTAGGTAGAACTATTTGGAAAGGTTAGGAGGTGTGGCCTTGAAGGAGATATATCACTAGGGGTGGGCTTTGAGGTTTCAAAAGTTCACACCATTCCCAGGCTAGTGCCCTCCCTCCTTCCCTCTCTCTCCCTTCCTCCCTCCCTCCCTCCCTCTCTCTCTCTCTCTCATCCATGTAAACTTAAGCTACTGTTTCAGTACCATGCCCGCCTGCCTGCTGCCACACTCCAAGCAATGATGGTCATGAACTCAAAGCCTCTGGAACTGTGTGCCCCCAAATTAAATGATTTCTTTTATAGGTTGCCTTGGTCACAGTGTTTGTCACAGCAATAGAAAAGTAACTAAGACAGCACCTTCTCTACCATCTGCATCAGAATCTATCTTAAGAGGCCCTTTTAATCTCAGTACTCGGGAGGCAGAGGCAGGCGGATCTCTGTGAGTTCGAGGCCATCCTAGTCTACAGCATGAGTTCCAGGACAGGTTCCAAAGCTACACAGAGAAACTCGGTCTCGAAAAAATCAAAGAAAAGAAAAAGAGGGTGCTGGAGAGACTGCTGCAGGTGGGAGCCATCTTGGCCCGACATAGCCACGTATGTCACCTACATAGCCACGTATGTCACCTACAAAGCTTGCAACAGACTTCTAGCGTCCACTAACCCAGAGGCTAAGAGTGCCACTAGATACCTAAAACGAGCAGCAGAGACTTCCTTGCTTTACTGTAGTCCAGCTACCTGCTGCTCCCATCAACCTCTTTCAGCTTCCAAAAGCTACTGTCATGCTGGAACATGGAATCTGTGTTTGTAGGCCACAGCCACTGCTTCTGAGCCGACAATACTAACAGCTTCCCAATCAGGGAGCTGAGAAATATGAAGCCTACTGTCTCCAGCACTGAAGAGGTTGGAAAACTGGGATAGAAAGTTCAAGAATTCTCCTTCAGGGCATGGAGTCAGGGACTCGTTAGAGCGGTAGGGCAAGAGGGACTCACGCAGGACAGAACGAGCGCTGTGCAACCTTTCCTATTACTTCAACCTGCAAAATCCTAGGAATTAAATCTTTCTAGCCCCCCCCCAGTTAAATGTCTATTGTATTGTCAAAAATGTCAAACGCAGTTATAGGGAGACAACTCAGTAAATAAGGGCTTGCTACACTACCTACACTTGCTACACTAACGACCTGAGTTCCAATCCCCAGAACCTGTTTAAAAGCTGGGCAGGTGTGAAGCTAGCTAGTGACCTGTATTCCCAACATCTGGGCAGCAGAGGCAGGGACCCCAGGTCAAGCTGACCAGCTAGCCTAACCAGGGCCAGTAAGCTCCAAGTTCGGCCTCAGATACCCCACATCAACTCTAGGCTTCAATACAGAATCCCAAACACACACGTGTGTGTACAAACAGAACAGTTTAGCCGTTTTAGGTGACTAACATCCACCCGAAGTCTCCTACCTAAGACATGCTTAGTCATTATTTTGACAGAGAAAAAAGGCCACAGAAAAGTTTCATTTTCCCTTCTCACTTCCCTAGACCTAGTGGCTCACCACCCCCAGGCAACCCCAGGAGATTTTTTTCTCAGTGAACGGCTGTGCACAAGTCCCTTCTCTCTACTTGCTCAGCCCCAACCAGAGCTCAGAAGAAACCTGAGCAGCCTGTCGCGTCCTTTGATTGAAACTGCTGTCATGTTCAGACGGTACACCTAAACGGTACACCTAAACGTACACACTGACAAAGGCTTCTGAAAACACGCTCACCATAACAGCAGGCAACACATTTTACTACTGTACTGTTTTAATTTGAAATTTTTAAAAAAAATTAGTAGCTAGGCATGGCAGTACATCTTTAATCCAATCACTGGGGATCTTTGAGTGGATCTCTGAGTTCAGGATCAGTCTGGTCTACATAACAAGTCAGCCAGGCTACATAACAAGACCCTATCTCAAAATACAAAAGTTGGTTAGCCACGTAGGCTTAGTAGAACACACCTATAATCCCAGCACGGAGGTGGCGCAGGCAAGGGCATCTGGGGTTCAAGGCCATCATCAGTTACTTAGCA
Source organism: Ondatra zibethicus (assembly GCA_004026605.1). Taxonomy (NCBI): domain Eukaryota; kingdom Metazoa; phylum Chordata; class Mammalia; order Rodentia; family Cricetidae; genus Ondatra; species Ondatra zibethicus. The sequence goes on along the minus strand of PVIU01007224.1, from coordinate 57,213 downwards.
AGTTCAAGGCCAGCCTGACTACGTGACCCCCTAACCTCAAAACTTAAGACGAACAAAACAAAAGCAGCTGTCTTACATTCACAATCCAAAGCCAGGTCCCAACACATTTTGAAAAGACAAACCCCTCAAAATAAGACAGCTCCTGAAAAGGCCAGGTTAGAGATAAAAGAAAACCTGAAATAATGAATTCCCCATGGCTCCAATTGTGTAAATATTTAGTTCCTCTTCACCCACACTCATAAGACACACATTAAAGGCTTGCACTTCCACCTCATCAAGGACAACCTCAGGCAGTTCCCATTCAAATGGAGATAATTACCCTGGCCCAAATTCTTCTCCTTTCCTACACTAATGAGTGGAAAATTGACAGCCACTCGGCTAAAACTCCCCTCTCACTCAGCAAATTTCGCCCAGAGGCATGATTTCAATCTTGTCAAATTTTCTTAAAAGGAAGTAGGAAGTGAGCAAAACATCAGCAAAAACCACATTTGTTTGGAAAGAGTCGGTACTCCATAAAACACTGATGGGAAAAGTCAGCCCCTAGAGCCAGGGAGCTCCAGGGCAGGACTGTGGGGGGCTGCAAACTGGGGCGGGAGCTGCGGCAGCTCTGTAAGTTCATCAGAAACCGATTAATTACACTTATAGCAACTAAACAGGAGGTGAATTAGAAAATAATTTCAAGGAAATCGCATCCATTGCACTATTGGAAGAAAAAGATCATCTCTATGTGCCAGATGCAAGTCCAAGACACACATGAGATGCAGGGATATAGCTCAGTGGGCAGCGTCCTTGTCTAACAAGCACTAGGCCCTGGGTCCTTCCCCAGCACCATATAAACCACGTGGTGCCACGCACCATAATCCTAGCACTTAGAGAGCAGAGGCAGAAGGATCCAATGATCGAGGTCACCCTCAGCTACATAGTGAGCTTGAGGCCAACCTGGGCTAAAAAAGTATTTGTTGCTCAAATTAGAAAAGTACAGAGCATTGGCCATGCCCAGTTTCGCTGTGGACTTATGCACTTCCTGCCTAGATGTTTCTGGAAAAAAACATTCAAAAGGCTAACTGCAGCCAGAAATGAGTCCAGGAAATACAGCTGGCTTTTAATTGCATGCCTCCCTGTCCTACAGTCTGAATTCATCAGCTCTGAACCTGAACTATTTTCCATAAAGATAAAAGGAATTTGCAGGAAGCACTCAGAGTAGGACTCATGGCTTATAAGGGTGTGAGGCACCTTTGTCCCTTGAGGGAGGGAACGGTTTGGTCCCTCAGAATTTAAGCATTTCTCAGTAAAAGACTACAGGTTAAAGGTATCTGGCTTTGACAATAAAGTGTTTAGTAACAGAATCTTCTGTCTGAAACTGCATCGCATAAATCGAGACAGGAAGAGGATCTGACTGCCCTCTAAGGAGGAAAATGTGGTTCGGAAGACCTAGTCATCCACTTCCGCAGGTGCTCACTAAGTACTCGGTTGTGCTTTGTGGTTATAATCTGCAAGGGCACTGGATCCAGGAGACACAGTGCAGGGCTCTGTGCAGCTGAGGAAACAAGTCTGCACTGTGCAGAGAAATCGACCAAAACATAAAGATATTTAGTTTAGTTCAAGGCCAGCCTGGTCTATATAGGGCAGTGGTTCTCAACCCTCCTCATGCTGCAACACTTTAATACAGTTCCTCATGTTGTGGTGACCACCAACCATAAAATTATTTCATTGCTACTTCATAACCATAATTTTGGCACTGTTATAAATCATAAAGTAAAAACCTGATATGCAGAATATCTGATATGTGACCCCTGTGAAAGAGTCATTCAGCCCTCAAAGGGTTGTGACCCACAGGTTGAGAACCCTGGCACAGGGAGCGCCAGGCCAACCAGAGTGACAAAGTGAGCCTGTGCCTCAAAGGAAAACAAAACATCAAGGTGAAGACGCCTGAGGAACACTCGAGGCGAACAATCTTCTGACCTCCACGCACATGCACAACCTTGCATTAGTCCACATACACACAAAATGCATCTGCCCGTGTACATGAGCACACACCACACACACACGCACACACACACACACCCCAAAAATGAACTCAAATATTAATTGCTAACAAAACCATATGGTACATTCAAAATTTTGTTAAGGTAGATCTCACAGAAGTGGTTTGATCATAAAATAAAAAAATTTTAAACACGGTGTCCTTTTAAGTCCTCTCTACCATCCTGGCAGATAAATTTACAAGTAGGAAGCCTGGTGTTCAGAGGAGAGGCCTGATCCGGGTCACCCACACAGAATGGCCAGCCTTGTTCTTCCTGGGCAGGAAAAGTGAGCCAAGCAGCACAATGACCAGGTTCAGAATTACCACTAAGTAATTCCAATTTCTTATCTGAGAAAAGGTGGAGGGGAGGAGAGGGGAAGGATAGGAGGGGGAGGGGAGGGGAGGGATGGGATGGGGAGTGCAAGGGAGGAAAACAGAACATGAATGGTCTCAACAGCAAAACACACCTTTGTTTTATGCCAAGACCTAGAAGTCTCAACTCTGAATGTACTGTGTCACCCAAGACACGGACCTCGTGTCCTCTCCTCTGCCAATGCTTTTCTCCTTGTTGGGTGGTAAAAATGTGAGCCCTCACCAGAGTCCAGGTCACCTTGAAAGTTAAGAGCAGAACCTCTGAGGGTACCCGAGCCTCACCCAGATGGGAAAGCACTTGTTGCTTAGTATCCTTTAATCAAAATGGAAAAAGCCTCTAATTACAGCCACCCCTGGAATAAGACACTTCCTGGCTCATCGCGTCTCACCAGAACCCAGCCCACCGGGAACATGGCCCCACTTCACTACGAAGAGAAAACATCTCAGGTTTTCCAGGAACATTGACTCTTTTGTTTTTCCAGGCATAAAGTAGTATTTACAGGGTTAGCTTATTAGTCTCTAAGCCATTAATGATCCGAAGGAGATCAACCGGCTACAGACCAGTAATCCATCTTAAGCAGCAAAGGCTAAAGTGTCCCAGCATACAGGAAGCGTGTCTCAGAATCAGCGCTGGCTCAGCCGCACACAAGCAAACACCTACATGGAATCTCTTTATGTGTGAATCAATTATTATGGCTGTAAATTCTAAACAATACAATGTAAATAGAAAACTTAGCTGCACTGAATTCTAGGGAATTATATATCCCTGCCAGCCCTGATGCCAGCACCACTCGAAAACGGGGGGAAAAACTGTTCTTAAAGGGGGTCAATACCATAAAACCCCCCCAGCAGGGAATTTAAGATTCCACCTTAAATGAACCATATCCAGTTCCATTCCACTCTCCTGACATGAAGGATGGCCCAGCAGAGACGTTTTTTAGGAGGGTGTGTGTGAGTGTCTATCACTCCACAGCACTGCAAAACCTAGATGAGCCACACACCCTCAGTGTTTGCAAAACTTGGTTCACTTTCATCAAACGCACCACCCCACAAATCAGGTTCTGCTCCCCCAGCTCCTGGTGACCCCTGAACATTCACACTAGCAATCCAAACCCTTGTGGGTATATAGCGTTCTATCTTGGTTCACAGTTAAATACAATATGTATCGGCCTACCAGACTTAGCTGCCTGGAGGTAAATTCCACGGCATATTCACGCCCACAGATCATCACTCAAGACTTATCTGCACCAAGTTCATTTCACAGGCAGCTCCCAGTCACTTAAGTACCTTCTCCCTTAACATTACAGCCAGAAGAACAACGGTCCCCAAGGATCACTACAAGGCATACTTTGATGTGGGATCCCCTCTGTATACTATGAATATGTTTTATTGCCTTTGGTTAATAAAGAAGCTGCTTTTGGCCAATGGCTTAACAGAATATAGCCAGGCTGGAAAAGATATATAGAGAGAGTAGGCAGAGTCAGAGAGATGCCATGTAGCTGCCAGAGGAGAAAATACACCCGCACACCGGTACCAGTAAATCATGAGCCTTGTGGTAAAATATGAAATAATAGAAATGGGTTAATTTAAGATGTAAGAGCTAACTAGAAATACACTTATGCTATCGGCCAAACGGTACTGTAATTAATATAATTTCTGTGTGATTATTTTGGGTCTGGGTGGCCAGGAAATGAACAAGCAGCCTCAGCCAACAATACCTGATAGACTCCTCCCACAGAGTACTAAGGTGAAAGGTCAAAGCTTCCTCAATTGTAGGCCACAACCCCACATAGAGTCCTGCAAACCAAATGTATGAAACTTGGTAAAGACTTCTGAAGGCACAACAGTTTACTGCTCCAGCTGGTAGTGGGGTCCGGGGGAATGGAGTTGATAAAGGAGGCAAGTTAAAGTCTCATGAAATAGCCAACTTTATTCAGATCATCAGACAATTTATACTCTAAGGGTTAAGAAGAGTCATGTGACTAAAGTGTGCTGCAATCACAAGGACAAGCCTCACACATGGTGGCCAAGCCTCACACTGCAAACCCATGTTTTTCCATAGAGGCGTATGGGCGAGTAACAGCAGCCAAATGGGAAGATTAATCCGAAGTAAACTCACTCCTATCCGCTACCCCTGGGAGAGGCACAAAAGCAATCCGAGACCCCTTCCATGCTTTTGTAGAAACTGAGGTCACAAGACTCTTGTTTTCTTGGCGTTTCTCCTCACACGTGTTCCTGGACGTGTTCTGACACACAAGGACCAAGCATGAATTCCCAACCAAGCAAGCAATGAGCCTGAGGAAGTCTCTGGTCAGGCTTGCCCACGCCACATCTCAGGACTTCACCGCAGCCCTGGTTCTGAGCACAGAACCTGGACACATGGCACTGGGCACCTGTCACCGCACACAGTGCCTACAAACGCTGGACATCTAGACTCGGCTTTGACGGGCAGCGTCTGTGCTACATACAGTCCTCTAGGAAAATAACCGTTTAATTCCTGGAAACAAAGACTACTTAACAGTGTCTTATCAGCATTTCTTGGCATAGAGTTACAAAGTTAGTACACTATTGGGTTGGATGTGCTAAACAGACAAACACACCCATCTCATCAGTATGCAAATCCGTTTTCGTCTTTAACAATAAAGTGCATACAACAAAGAACCAGAACCGTGGAGCAAGGACCTGGCCCTCAAGCGACAGCATCCATGCCAGTGATGTCAGCCTCCAGCCCCAAGGACTCCGACTGCCTTGTTGAAGGAGGCTGTCGCCAGTGCTGGGGTCGGGGCTCCATTCGCAGTGTGCCCGTGTGCACTCGGCCTCCTGTTCTGGATTGAGAGGTGGCCTCGTGCTCCTGCTGCCGTGCCTTTGCTCCACCTGACTCTAGTAAGAAGTCCAATTAAAGGTTTTTAAAACTAAGCTGCCTTCACGTCTTAGTTGCTCTTCTATTGCTGTGATAAGACACCATGACAGGAAAACTTATAAAGCGTTCACTGAGGCCTTGCTTACAGTTTTAAAGGGTTGGAGTCTATGACCATGGATTGCAGGGAGCACAGCTGCAGGCAGGCGGCACTGGAGCAGTAGCCGAGAAGTCACGTCTGGACAGCTACGAGGCAGAGAGACTGAGAACGCTGCGGGCTTTGGAAGCTGTAGAGCACCACCAGAGACACACCTCCAACAAGGCCACACCAGTCAGTCCCAAACAGTCGCACCAACGGGAGGGACATCAAGCACTCAAATCAATGTGCTTATGGGGCCTCCTCACTCAAGCCACCGTACTTCGCCACCAGCGCTATAAAAACAGCACAGTCACAGCTTTGCCTCTACGGGCGGACAGTTCCATTTCAGCAGGGCGCGTGTCTGTTAAACGCTAAGGCCTGAATATACACCCCACTGAGTTGGCACCAGAGCAAAGAGAAGCAAAATGCTTTTCAGAAAGATGTTATTTATGCGAGGTGTAGAGCCCACGCCCGTGACCCCAGCCATTTGGTAGGCTGGCACAAGAGGATGGTCTCTTGGTTGGGTTTGCCAACCTATACAATCCTAGCCATAGCTAGGAAGAAGGCCTGTAGGCGAGTCTGTAGGTCATTTTCGTGATTAATAATTGATGTGGGAAGGCAAGGACACTGTGGGGTGGTACCACCCCTGGGTGTGTGGACTTGAGAAAGCCATGAGGAACAAGTCAGTAAGCGGCAGTCCTCCACAGCCTCGTCCCTGAACACCGTGAGCTGAAAGAAACCCACTCCTCCCCAAGTAGCAGTGTTAACTCAGAGCGATAGGAGCCCAAGGCAGATGGCTTGAGGCGAAGTTTGACATAAGTCTGGAAAACACAACAAGGCCTTTCTCCAACAATTTCTAATTAAAAAATGCACTTATGATATGTCCCTGAAATATTCATGAAACAGAAAGATCAAGACTTTAAGTCATCACAAAAGTCACATTCATTTATTGGTTGATTTTTTCAAGCGAGACATAAGCAGGATAATTCAAAGTTTAAATTACACAGGACAAATGTTGTAGCCAGATTTAAAAACTGATTGAGGGATGGGGCAGAATCAGGAAGAACATTCATGCTTCTTCAAATGAAAGCAATTTTGTCAGGCAAGGTTTTCGCAATGTCCGGGTCATTCTGTATGGAGTAATAGCTCATTCTTCTACCTCCCAGGAGAGTTTCACAACAATACGCGAAATAAGCCATAACTTCCATTTTCATTGTATCAATGTCTAAGGCTAGGATTTTACAGTCAGAGCTGAAACCAAAGCTGGGTAAAACAGAACAGCACTCAATCCTGGGCTGTGAAAACGCTCCAGGCTATCAAGCCTCACCAGAACCAAGAAGTCACCTCAAGCGGAGGTTGAATGACCTTTCCCTCTCCCACCACTGAAAACCTGTCTTTGTCACAGAGCTGAGACCACAGTCACCTCTCCATAGCAACGGAGCCAGCTCAGCAGACGCCTCCTTACATTAAATATTTATTAGGTCTCAGACCAGGAGGCTTCTGGGGGAAAACCAGGAGAAGCACACACAAATCGCCAATCTTTCCTTCAGAAACACTTTTGTTAGATTCCCCAAAATAACCTCAGAAAGAGGGTGTCTGACCTGGCTCTGTGGTAGGGACATGCAGTGCACTGTCCCTTTTACATGGCTTTTATGTCCATTTGTTATAAGGTGTTCTTTGTCCATTTTCACCAAACTTAAGAATTATCAAAATGTTTAGGTCATTCAACTTCCTCAGTACCTGATCCCAGTACATTAAAACAACAAATGCCTAGCAGAGAAAGGCTTTTTTTTTTAAAGATTATTTATTTTATGTATATGAGTGTTTTGCCTGCATTTGTGTCTGTGCACCACAAGTGTACCTGGTGCCTGTGGAGGTCAGAGGAGGGCATGAGATCCCCTGGACCTGGAGTCGCAAATGGCTATGAGCCCCCATGTGGGTGCTGGGAACTAAGCCCAGGCCCTCTGCAAGAAGAGGTCTCTTCCCCACGGAGCCTGCTCCCCAGCCCTTCCCTTTTGTTTCTTTGAGGCAGGGTGTCGTGGGTCCCAGACTGCCCATCACCTAAAAATCTAATGAGCCCTTTACACGGTGGTCCTTCGGAAAGGACTAGCGGAAATGCCTTACTCTGGGGGTTACCCTTTCACTTGTTCCCACAAACTACATGAGCCTGAAATTGGGCCACTCGGGCTCGGCTGAGGCCTCCTGCAGGCTGTTGTAATGGGTTGGGGTTATCCCCACATCCCAAAGCACTCAGGAAAGTCTATCAGCTTACGATGGTTCCCTACATGAGGAGGCCTGCACGCTTCACCCAACTCTGCCTCCACAGCTAATCAAAAACCGGACTTGCCAAGAAGCTGGAAGATAAAAGTGCCACCGTGCTAAGGACCAGCAGGTGACTAAACAGGATGACTCTCTGCTAAGATCCTAAAGGCAAGGTAGTGACCTTTAAATGGTTTGGCATTTGTCACCACAGATGGTGGGACAAGTGTGCACGGGCAGGCCATCTGTGTGCTACAGGGCTGTTCAGGAAGCTGCTGGTGTGTGCGGACACTTCCCGCCAGGTGCCCATGGGCAGAATGAGCCCTAAGAACTGCTGCAATGCGTCTTCCCTGGGGGAGCAGCACAGTCCAGGGCCAAGGCATTAAGCAGGAACACAGTGGGCAGAGGAAAACCTCCACAGACACACAGGGTGTGCAAAAAATGGCCGACTCTGGGGCTGGTCACTCAGGCACTAAACAGTTTCACTCAGGCAAAAGGGAAAAAATGTTTTTTCCAGAAACTAAACTTTAAAAATAATGCCTTTTATTATGGAATAATCCCTTCCTGGATGGTTGGTTTGCTTTGTTTTATTGGGAGGAGACTTCTCTTGTTTTAAAATAATGGAAACTTTCAAGCAAAAGGGGGTGACAACCCTGCATGAGCATACATTCTCTCCCTCCCTCCTCTCCCCTCCCCAATTTCAGTTTACCATTCCACGAAAGCTGAAAATTTGGAACTGGTTAGTGGTAGAATTAAAAGCCCACTGACCCCTCTATAGCTTGCCTATGACCATAGGCTTCCCTGGTACCTGCCCCCTCATGAACTGGTTCAGGAGGATAGCACAAAAAGTGTCACTCCTGGTAAGCACATGCAGAGTCTGGTGCAAGGTAAAACCAACCCAGTAGGGAAAGTCTAGCGCTGACTCCACATTTGAAAAAAATCCTTGAAGATCACGGTGCGCATCTGTAGTCCAGCTCTTATGGTTGGAGGGAAAGTTCCAGGACAGTCTTAGTTGTCTGTAGTCTAGCTCTTAGGGGTGGAGGGAAAGTTCCAGGACAGCCTTAGCTGTCTGTAGTCCAGCTCTTAGGGGTGGAGGGAAAAGTTCCAGGACAGCCTTAGCTGTCTCCAAGTGTCTGTCCCCCAACACAACTGAAAACCTGATATGGTGGTGCATGCCTACAGTCTCAGCAGTAAGGAGACTGAGGCAGGAGGATCACTAATTGGAGGCCAACCTGAACTATAGACCCAAACCCAACACACACACACACATGCATGCAAAGACAAAAACAAACACTTGGATAGTTCTTATCCATCTGGAGCTATTAAAAAAGGGAGAAACATTGATTATTAGTGTTTTTGAAATATATAAGAAAAAGTTTACAAAGGTTGGCCAGTAATCCAAAAGCCACTACAGACAAATATTTAAAAGGGTCCATCCAGGCCACTGTTCTGATTTCATAGCACTAAATTGGCTTCAAATCGGGAGATAACTAAGACAAATTGCCTATGGTGGGCATTACTGTGTGAGTCCCAAGAAGCCAATGTCTAAACTAAAATTTCATATGATCATCACTTTCACTTCTGCCTATGATCCTCGACAAGCATGCTTGCACACAGGAGACTATACACAGATGTCTCAGAAAGCACTTGTTTATAATACACACACACACACACAAAAAAAAAAAAAAAAAAAAAAAAAAAAAAAAAAAAAAAAAAAAAAAAAAAAAAAAAAAAAGACCACAACATTCAGTGACTGACATAAATGCTGTGGAATACCAGTCAGCAGCTGGGAAGGATGATGTGACCAGCAGATACCAGCACAGAACTCTGAGTGGCTCAGCACAGACGAAACCACACCACTGTACATTAACATTTGCTTTTCTAAAACGGCACACAAGGGGCTGCAGAGATGGCTCCGCGGTTAGGCTCACTGGCTGTTCTTCCAGAGGACCTGGGTTCAATTCCCAGCACACCCACATGGCAGCTCACACCTGTCTGTAACTCAATCCAGACCCAGGGAAACTGTTGCCCTCTTCTGGCCTCCAAGGGCACTACAAGCAAGCGATGCACAGAAAGATGCTAGCAAGACACTCATACTAATAAAATAATTTAAAAATAAAATAAAGAGGCACACAAGAGCTGCAGATGTTACCCAATGGGTGAATACTTGCAGAACACACGTGATGTCATGAGTTCAATCTCCATTTACACATACACAAAGCACACACGAGCTAGACATGGTGTTTCACATCTGTTATACCAGCACTTCGAGCAGAAGCCGAGTGAGCACTCCAAGTTCAAGGCCAGTATGACCAAATGTGGTCTCTGAACAGTCACCCATGGAAACCTGCTAAAATATATACATCTCCAGGCCTGACCTCTGACCTGTTGAGTCAAGATCTGTGGATGGAGTTCCATCTGCTCGTCAGATGTCCCTCATGCTTGGGGAGGCCTGGTTCACACAGGCAGGTGTGGCAACAGGACGACTATTTTCAACTATATTTATGCCCATCCTCCTTTCAATAAGCAGTCTATGCATGGGTTCTATAAGTTACAAGTATCTGCTTTGTGATGTGGAAGATGCCAGAGAGGGACAGGAAAATGGTTAGCTATATCCGTGCTACATGTAAAGGCTCCCCAGGGGCTGCTGAGCAATGGGGTCATGAACAACGCATCCAGAAAGGATTTTGCTCTTAACTCCCAACAGTTCAACTGGTCTCACTAGTGTCCTCTGAAGAGCAAGTCTGTGACAAACGGCCAACTGTAATAGGAAGAAAGGCCAGCAGCATCGAGAGTAGCGTCCCAACAATGAAGGCCTTGTTTTGCTGTCCTGTGTGGTGAAGCCTTCACATTACAGCTGGGCTCCTAGACCCTGTGCCATCCTTGTACTTGCTCGATCTGTCCAGTGGGCAGCAGGGCAAAGGGCACAAGAGCTGGAGCCTCGAGAAGGGAGGAATAAAGCCTCTGGAGGACTGGACATGGCACCTGTACGTCCTGGTCACTGGGGTCACCGCAGTGGACCCTGGAACAACACACACACACATTTCCCCACCTATTAACTTCACAGCCAGGAGTGTGGATGGAGAACCTTTACTGACATTTATCAAGGCAAAAATAAACTCTACCAAATTTACAGAAATCTAAAAATATGAGGTTCATGATACTTAATATTTGCTGAAGAAATGGCCACAAAGGCAACCTATCAATTTTCCTACTATGTTATAAATTATGGTCTAAAGCAGGGTTTAAAGCTGAGTTGCTTTATTAAATTAAAAAGAATTATTAATCTCCAGCAAGGTATGCAAGCACATGCCTGTAATCCTGGCGTTTTGCAGGCAGTCAAGAGGGCTGGGAGCTTCAGGCCAGTCTGGGCAACACAGCAAGACTCTTGTCTCCAAAAATAAAAACAAAACAGATTAAAAATGATCCAGTTCTAAAATTGATTTCCTGTGTATATGTATGTGGGCACTGTGCATGGGAGTATGTGTGTTCCTGCACACGTGGGCAGAGCAGGCCTGAAGTTGACCTTGCAGGGCTTCCTTAATCTCTCTCTGTTTACTAAGGTGAGGCCTCTAACCAATCACAGCTTGTGTGCTACTTACTCACCATGGGGCCTGCCCCTCCCCCGCCTCCCAGTACTGGGAGGACAGGAGACTAACCATGTCTGCCTGGCATCTGCATGGGTTCTGAGGATCTGAACTTCAGTGCTCATGATTGGGCAGCAAGCACTTTATCCACTGCGCCATCTCGCAGAACAATACACACCTGAGTAAACTCTTGAGTCAGTCACACTCTGCTTCACACTCACCGCGTAGCCACAGGTAACCGGGCACGTCTGTCACTGCTGCATGTGCCACTGTGCCAGGTTTATATGGCACTAGGGATCAAACTCCAGTCCTCATGCACGATAGGAAAGCAGCCTGCCAACGGAGCGCATCCCCAGCCCTGGAGGGTTTAGGGTGAGAGCTCTAACAGCCGTGCACAGCATTACTGCAGATACAGCAGCCAAGGGCTTTTGCTGCTGTTGCTCTTGTTCTGATGTTTGGTTTTGGTTTTTCCAGACAGGGTTCTCTGTGTAGCTCTGACTGTCCTGGAACTCACTCAGTAGACCAGGCTGGACTGGAACTCACAGAGATCCACCTACTCTTGTGGCGCAAGCCTTCAACCCCAGCAGGCGATAGTTTTAAAAGCCCGTTTCTAGAACAACCTAGATGTCCTTCTCCACTCTGATCAAGAACAAGCGGAAGGTTTGCTCTAACAGAACTCTTCATATTTCACTGGGGACAAAAACTGAATACATTTTCTCTTCTGAGTTTGGGAACGTCAGTCAGTCAGGGTCCACCCTTGTCTTCTCTTCAATGTGGGAGGTCATCACCGTCCACTTGTATTTTGACACAGGCAAAGAACCCCTGCTTGAGGCTGCAGAAGCCCCACAGAGAAATAGCTACATATCGCTCAACTTTCTGGGCCTTGATTCTTCAGTGTACAGAGAAAATATATAAAATTGTTTTTTAACCTGAACGCAAACGCAGGTGTCAGCTTCCTGCTTCATTTATCGAGGCCAGATCTGTGGCTGTATCCATTTAAGAAGTTTAGGTTCTTTTCCCAGAGAAGAGGCGAAGAGCAATATAATTATAGCTTCTATAACAGGAATATCCAAAATAATTTAAAAAAAAAAAAAGGATCCACCACTGTGTGGCAGGAAGAACAGTAGAAAAAAACATTATTCTTCATCTCTAAAGACTAGATGTAAAACCTCAAAAAAGCACAGAAATGTCACACAAAAATGCTGGAAGCTTTTGTTTTAGCCCCTGTACTAGGCCCCAATAGAGCGAACTGAAATGGAGTCCCTGGCCCTAAGCGCCACACAGTCGAACTGGACCCTAAACCGGGGCCTTCCTTGTTCTGCCTTACAAGCCCCACTGTTCTGACAGTGCCCCTGGGAGGCCTTACCACGCCCTTCGTTTACCTGAAAGCCAAGTCAATTGGCGCCATTTCTTTGCTTTCACTTTGTCTTCTGAAAGGTTTAAGGTGCGCTAAATGATCTTTGTGTAATGTACCCACTCCTACAAAGCAGCAAAATAAAAACAGGACACCAGAAGTGACTACCTTCACCTCGGTGCTTCCACAGAGGCCTGCGCATCTCCAGACACACGGCTTTCTATATAAACAAAAGGTATCCCTGTTACCTCAAAGTAGGATACTGCAAGGCTGCCTTCTGAAATGTGTCTGATTAGCATTAATTGTTTTAAAAGGGAAAAAACAAACTAGCCTTTATCTTCCATGTCAACCTGACACAAACCAGGGCATATCTGGGAAGGGGAACTGGCAAAGAGTTGCTTCTATCAAATTTGTCAGTAGGCAAGTCTGTGGGGGCAGTTTTCTTGGTAGATGATGGATGTGGGGGAGCTCAGCCCACTGTGGGTGGTGCCATCCCTAGATTTGGGTTGTATAAAGAACCAGGCTGAGCAAGCCATGAGGAGCGAGCCAGTAAGCAGCACCCTCCTTGATCTCTGCTTCAGCTCCTGCCACCAGGATCCTGCCTTGACTTCCCTCCAGGAAAGACATGCCATGGAAATATAAAATGAAATAAACTGCCAGGTGGTGGCGCACATCTTTAATCCCAACACTCGGGAAGCAGATGCAGGGGAGGATCTCTTTTGAGTTTGAGGCCAGCCTTGTCTACATATTTCCAGGACAGCCAAAACAATGTAGAAACCCTGCCTCAAAGTAATAAAGGAAAGGTGGGAGGGAGAGAGAGGGAGGGTGGGAGGAAGGAAAGGAGGGAGGGAGGGGGAGAGAGGAAGGAAAAGAGAAAGAAGTAAGAAAGAAGGAAGGGAGGGAGAGAGGGAGAGAAAGAGAACAGATAAGTAATAAAAAAAAAGGAATAAACCCTTTCTTCCCCAAGTTACTTTCAGTCAGTGTTTTACAACAGCAAGAGAAACCCTAACCAGGTCACTTTCCCTTGTGGGTCTGTATCTTAGAAACAAGTAAATTCTTTCTCCTCTTATCAAGGGATGGAGAGCTGATCCAGGAGGGGCGAGAAGGGACTAGCAACTTGTAGAGAAGAAGCAGCCTGTTAGGGCAGACCCACCCCTAACATAACTGACAGGGTCACATGAGCAGAAACTCCAAGGCGAATAGAGGAGGCTGTTATAAGAATGGCCTTCCTCCTCAACACCTATCCTTCAAAAGAACACTCACCACACGGAAGACCCTAAACTGAGTCTCTAGCTCCATCTCTGAGGTCGTCTTACAAGAATAAAAGGCAAGCACAAGCAGGTCCTGGGCTCCTTTGATCACAGGAAACCTGATATCTTGAAGGGTTGCCAAAGAAAGCAGCCAGTGTCTCAGGGAAAGGCCTGTGATTAAGAACTTGAACATTGACCCGACAGGGCATGTGCAGGGGAGGGAGAGGAACGCAGGAAGTCTAATAAAGAAATGACTTTTATTAGAATGTGCTTTAACTTCTGTTAGCACGTTTGTCCCTTGACGGATGTGTACACCTAGCATGGCTCTCAGACACTGAGAAATAAGGGTAGGGAAGAGTGTTTAAGTGTGCTGAGGTGTCAGTCAGTAACTTAATGTTATGGTTTGAATCTGAAATACCTCCCTCCAGCTCATGTTTTAAACGCCCATCCCTAGCCAGTGACTCTATTTTAAGAGGCTGTGGAACCTGTAGGAGGTAGGACCCAGCTGGCAGAACTGGATCGTTAGGCATGGGTTACAGCCCAGCCCAGGGTTCCTGTCTCACTTCTTCCTCATGCTCAAAGCACATGAAGAAACTGCCCCTGCCATCATGGCTTCCCCAAAACTGTGAGCCTAACTCAAAAAACAAACTTGCTTCGCTTATATTGACTCTGTCAAGCATTTCAGCCACAGTGACATAAAAGTAAATAATGCACTTAATTTCTTTAACAAATGTGTATAAATTAACTTTTTAAAGTATGATTTCTTTATACAATACATTTGCTATGCTTTATCTGTTCTACACTACAGTTACAGATAACATATGTTTAAAACAAAAATAAAAAGAAGAAAAATGACTTCATAGAGGCAGATGGAATTCAAGGCCAGCCAGAGCTATATAATCAATTTGAGGCCAGGCTTGGCTATGTGAGACTTTATCTAATACTAATAATAATGTTATTAGGATTATCACTTTAGAACACAGAAATGCAATGCTTGATTTGATTTTCTAATGCCCACAAACTGAAGGAAGACAGGGTCTCTCGCGGCTTCTGGGCTCCTACCCCTGGGAGGTGCTCACTACTACAGGACCGACAGTAGGATCAACACAAGTTTGCTGCCCCCTGGGTAAAAATCCCCGCTGGGCAGCTGGGAAGGCACACGATGCCTCCTGTGCCCTGGCACACCCTCCTGCTCTTTCCTAGGCCGCAGAACTTCTCTCTCTGAAACAGCAACAGCAAGATTTGGACATATGGACAACCCCATCTCTAGGGAAGTGACAAGAGGCAGATCCTGAGACACACTGGCTGTGCAGCCCAGCCTGTCTGCTGAGCTCCAGGCCAGTGAAAGACAGCTCGAAAACCAAGATGGACAGAGCCAAAGCTTAGGTTGTCCTCTGGCCTCCACATGTACGCATACACACTTGTGTATACATATGTACCAGCACACACATGAACACATGTGCGCACGCACACACAAACACACATTGCTGTTTTTAAGTGAACCAATTCCATTTTGACAAAACTCATTGTAATGATCTGCTCTGTCCCTTTAAGAGACAAGCCACGCCCACCCCCCCATCCCCCCAGGCAAGCTGATCTTGAGCCAGCCTCTCTCTGCTCTTCCCCCTTCTTCCCTTATCCCCTCTCCCCTTCCCTTCCATAACCCACTAAATAAACATCCAACCTCACTCTGCATAGCGTGCCTAACCATGTCTCCGTCTCTTGCCCTCCGTGTGGCTTGCTGCCCAGGGCCAGCGGCCTTCAGAGACCTGCAGCATGGTCTCATGGCCTGCCCCTTTTTCTGTCTCTCCTCATGGGACTCACTGCCCCTCTTGGCCCACTGCAGCCACTTGGGAACTGCGCCGTCCCTGCCTGGTACTGGCTGCTCTCAGGACCTGCTGCCCACTGCCGCAGCTTGGGGACCTGCAGCATTTCTGCCGCTGCAGTCACTTGGGGATCCACAGCATTTTACTTAATCCATTACACATTAGACTAGGGGTTCCTACATTGGCAGCAGATTTACTTTGTGATGCTGGAGATTTCCTTAGCTCAACAGTAAACAAGAAAAGACCCCACGGCATCCTCAGCAAATAAAAGGCTTTCGTCCCACACAGTGCTGACTGAAAAGAATTAAAAACTTCAAATTCCTCAAAAGCTTCAAAGTCCCAAACTGTCCCCTCTGTGTACAGTGTCCCAATCACCACCAACCACTGGCCAACAATAATACACGGAACTGCATCACAGCGAAGGCTTAGTGACATTGGTCTTAAAGCACAAGATCGGGGCATGAGGCAGTAGAGGGCATGGGAAAATGGACACACAGAAACACTAAGAACAAATATATACTATTACTGCCCAATGGAAAAGGGCGGTGGAGTGGCCAAGTCCATCTTCTCCTTGGCGAGGAGAAGCATGAGGGTCAGAGGGAGGAGGGCCTGCTGTCCCCTGAGGGCCAGCGTGAGTGGAGGAAACAGCAGGACCAGCCTTGGCCTCTCCTGTCCTCTAGGCCAGGAAAGATTTCGAGAGCTGGGCCTAATGATAGGTAGCACCCATGGTGGATGTGGCAATCACACCAGGGCCACAACCTAGGAGGGACCAGATTCCAGTCACAACTGACTCAGAGCTCCCACAATGCCATTAGGAAAGAGAAATCTAAACTTTCTTGTATAACTTCTAATCAGTTTTTTTGGTTTTTGATTTGGGGTTTTTTGGGTTTTGTGTTTTAATTATGATACCCTTAAGTCAGAAAAAGAAAGGAGCCAAGCCATGGTCCCTTGTTTCTCTATTGGCCCAGAGTATGATCATTTTTAAATTCCGAACTAATAGTATGAAATGATTCTTCTATATTTAGAAACATTGCATGTCTATGTGTAAATAAATTAGCCTTGAAATAGCAAGGAAATTAATAATAAATGAGCAAAGTGAACAAAATAGGTTTCTGGGTAATTTTTTTTCTCATTATTCCTGCAAAAAGAAACAATAATACTTCACATAAGGCATATTATTAAATAGATGCATGAAATCCCTCTTGTGAGTGGAGAAGGTGGAGAAATGGTAGGAGGAAGCTGGGAGGAGAGAGCAGACAGGGACAGGTGACCTGCATGTGACCTGGGGCTACGAGAAAACACAGCTATCTAGAATCTATGAAAAGCTGAAGTCGGCTGTCTTCCCATCTCAAATCCATCATCTACAGCAAGCTTGTGAGAAGACTATAACCCAAGGCTGCTAAACCCAGAGAAATCTGTCAGGCTGTCTTCACTGTGAATGAAAATGCTCAATCTTACTGAACCCTTGAAGCAACGGGCAGGACAATCCACTTGAGGCCACGGGGCATGGAGGCTTCCCAGTGAGAGCAACCACCTGAAGAAAGGAGCTGACTGACCCGACATCAGGAAGCTGAATGAAGCCAGTTTCTGAGCGAGACTATTGGACAAATCTAGACTTGGCACCAGCAATCCTGTCACGTGCACACAAGTTCTCACAGCCTCAGCCTCAGAAACCACCAGCTAAATCTGCAAAGTCACGACGTCTCCAATTTTGCTTAAATGCCACCACCAAGTTAAATTGCTTCTCTGGTGACAAGACCACCCAGGGGATGGATAATACTTTCCTGGAACCAATGTTTAATAAGTGCCTCTCCTCTGCAACGCTCTCACACATAAAAATGAATTACTGCTTATAGACTTGGGCTGCCTGAAGGTCAAACTCTATAATATCACCATGAAAACGCACTTTGCATGGAAAGCCATCGTAACTAAAATCAGGGCCCGTGATGCATAGCAAATCTGGTTATTCCCCTTTGTGCCTGATTTCTACTCATTTTACAAGCACCTGCAAAGGCCAAACTTCTCTCATCCTCTCCACTTTAACAGTAAAAACATCACTCAATGCAGGACAACAAGGCACTACCACTTAATCCAAAAGTTCTGTTCAAACGCCCCTGGACTCTTCCAAAAAGAGCATCCCTTTTTGGCGGACTCCCTTCCCCATTCCCACATGCTCCTACCTCCCTGTTCTCCTCAGCCTCGTTCTCAACATCCTGGGAATCTCTCCTCACTGTCTACCACAAGCACTCATCATTGGAGCTAGTCTCTACTTGTTCACCTCACCCTACCTGCATCTCCGCAGATTTCGGAAGCCTACCTATTTCTTAACTCACCTGGAAGGGTCACAGCCCCGGCTTTCTTCTCTCTCTCTTTAGTTTCTCCATAGCCATCATACAAAGTTTAGGTGCCCTCAACTTAGACATTCGGCCCACCTTTCTCTTAGGAATGCCTCACCTTTGAACACATCTACACAGATGTCACACAAAGATGTGGTGGTCTTAAAACAAACGCACACAGTGACACTCTTCCCAGCCAGAGATGAGGTCTGCTTTCTCTCTCCTTGAGCCCAGCCTGGACTTGGCAACACAGTTCTAACTACTGGAATGAGGTGAAAATAACAATGTATGACTTACAAAGCAAGACTATAAAAAGCCACATAGCTTCTGCCTGCCTCTCCAAGGCCTCCTTCTGAGAAGCGCTGAGTAAGTACGTCAGACATTTAGGCAACCCAGGGCCACATGTAGAGACATGGCCAACAAACAGGTATCCAAGGAACCCAGCAGTTGGAGTCTTCTAACATGGCCCCTCCCCCATGTGAGAGGCGGGGCTCTAGATGAACTTTAACCCCAGTCCCTCCTCTCGCGCGCTAGCCTGAACACAGCTGAGCGCAGTGGACCTATGGCCATCCCGTTAGTGCCTCAGCTAGGTTTGCGGGAGAGTGGGCTACACAGCCTTGACAATGAGAACAGACCTCAAACACAAACTGCTCTCAATAAACGCATTACCTCCTTCCTGAAGTATAGTCCTGTGTTGTCTACCACAGTTCTTCCACATCCAGTATGAACCATTGCTCTTCTTTTCTCTCAGATTCCCACCTCAGTCTCTAGACATCTAATTTATTCTCCTGTAGGCCTCCCAGGAACCCAACACGCCCGCACTCCACAGCCTTCTCAACTCTGGCCTGGATCACAGAGACTCGCCCTATCTGGCTTTCGCACGTTCTACTTAGTGACATTTCTTAACCCCAATTCCTAACCCTCAGTCACAAGGCCCTTCATGCACCCCAGGGTCAACGCCCCTGCAGGCACAGGCCATTTCTGGGGCTTCCAAACTGTCTTTGTGTTCTGAGTCTTCCTCACAAAGGCTCTTCCTCCCTCTCCCTCGCACCACTCACTCCTACCATACTTGGTCTCCACCAGCTCAAGCCATTCACACACCAGAGTGGCTTCAATGACACTGATTTCTTACAGCTCTTGACTGAAATCCAAAACGGAGGTGGCACCAGACAGAGAGCCCAGTGAAAGCTGTTATTTCTGGTTCACAGATTGTTTTTGCTGCATCTTCATGTGGTAGACAGAGATCATCTCTGTCTGTCTCTCCCCTAAAAAGGCACTAACCGGGCTGTGGGGATGCCTCAAACAGTACTTGTGTGCAAGCACTGTGCCCGAGTTCAATACTCAGAACCCATGGTTTGGGGGGGCGGTAGTTGTTGTTAAAAATAAATAGCCAAGGTAGCTTGTGTCTGTAATCCCAGCTGGGGAGGCAGATCACTGGGGCTCCTTGGCAGTCAGCCGAGCCTATTTGGAGAATTCATGCCAATTAGAGACCTTGTCTCAAAAAAACAACATTGATCTCCAGCCTCCATACACACATACATACACACACACACACACACACACACACACACACAGAGGCATTAACCCTATTTGTGAGTCCAACCTTCATGACTAAATTACCTCCCAAAGTCCTCACCTCCAAATGCCACCACACACCGGAGCACCAAAACATGAATGGAGAAACTATGCAAACGCCCAGCACACCCCCCCCCCGCAGCCTTCAAGTCGGGGTTCAGAGACTACTTTGAGATCTCTGTGAACCAGACCCACAGTTGCTGGCTTCCTCCCTGGCAGGTAGGTGGCTTTCACATCATCCGTTTCCCTTGTCTGTCAGTCCAGACTGCCCCTGTGGTGTGGGATGTCCTTCTATGTGCTGCTTTTATTGGTTAATGAATAAATCTGTTTCAGCCAGTGGCTTAGCATAATAGGGCAAGGTGGGAGTTCCAAGCAGAGACGGCTGCCTACACCCCTGAGCCTCTGGGTGGTCACCACACAGAAGTGTCTCTAAATCAACGACATTTCATCTGCACTGGGACCCACTGAGTTCAAGTTCTCCACAGTCATCTAACTTGCCGCTTCAGGATCAGGAACACTCAGATGTTCACCTAATTTTCACAAGCACTTGGGGCATGCACAATGTGAGAGAGGTGAGCTGACTTACCCAACGTCTCAGAACCAGAAAAGGTCACGGGAAATCTGGAACCCAGCATGCTTTGCTCTCAACACTTACAATTAACTTTGAAACGAGAGGGCAGACAGACATACAGGCCACCACTATCTGGCACTACCTTCTACACTCTACAATAGCTATGCTATAGCACCTTCAAGGGAAAAGGGACACTGAGTGACTTCTAGATGCTGTTAAGCTGGACAATGACGTGTATATCTTAGCCTGACACCACAGATCAGAAGCCCAGATGGGTCTGTACCAAGCACTGTGCTCTGCAGGACTCATTCGCTAAAGCAGGGTCACCACTAGCGCCTGCCCCCAGGGCTTGTCGCGAGGCTAAAAAATTAAAAATAAATAAAATTTAAAAAAAGGAACCTCAATGCATTTAGTATGAAGCCCAGCACACAAAAAACACTCCAGAAATGTCGTCATACTAAAAAGACTCCAAGGACATCTGCTCAACTATGTTGATAGCAGCTTTATTTGTCATAGCCAGAAACTAGAAACAACCTAAATGCCCCTCGATCGAAGAATGGATTAAAAAAATGTGGTACATTTACACAATGGAGTACTACGCAGCAGAAAAAAATAACGACAGCCTGAATTTTGCAGGAAAATGGATGGAACTAGAAAGCATTATTTTGAGTGAGGTAACCCAGACACAGAAAGACAATTATCACATGTACTCACTCATAGGTGGTTTTTAAACATAAGGCAAAGAAAACCAGCCTACAAACCACAATCCCAGAGAATTTAGACAAGAATAGGACACTAAGAGAGACTTACTACGTGGGAAGTAGAAAGTATAAAAAGACAAGATCTCCTGAGTAAATTGGGAGCATGGGGACCTTGGGGGAGGGTTGAAGGAGGGAGGGGAGAGGCAGGGAGGGGAGCAGAGAAAAATGTAGAGCTCAATAAATATCATGGGGGAAAAAAAAGACTCCAAACAACCCACAAATGGGAGGCAGGCCTGAGACTTTGTTCCTCTCTACCTTCAGATTCCAATTTTGTTTTAATTAACTGTGAGGAAAATATTTCTAAAAAGTGTGCTGTGTCCTGCTCAGCAATCATAAAAACAAAACAAAACTGGCTTTTTGATTCAATGCCATTTTCTTAGAAACAATAAGTTTAGGTAGAGCAGTGGTTTTGTTGGGCTCTCCACAGTCAGCAGAGTAAATCTGGGGAAGCTGTGACGGCTGCATATACCCTCACAAGCAAATGAAAACGGCAGCAGTGCTGAGAGACTCAGAGAGAGCAAGCAGCAGAACGCTTAAGGACGACAGACACGCCTGTGGGCATCACACCTGGGGCTCTGATGCAAATAGCGGCGAATTGTGGATTTGTTCTCCACGGTTCTAGGAGCTCTGGAAATAGTAAGCTAGACATGACAGCTCACATCTGTGACCCCAGCACTTAGAAGAGTGAGCCTGAGGACTGCTGCAGGTTCTAGACCAGCCTGGGGTCTCAAAACAACAGACAGACAGACAAAAGTCCCAGACAGAGCCAGGCGGGGGTGGCGCACGCCTTTAATCCCAGGAGGCAGAGGCAGGCGGATCTTTGTGAGTTCAAGGCCAGTCTGGTCTACAAGAGCTAGTTCCAGGACAGGCTCCAAAGCTACAGAGAAACCCTGTCTCAAACCCCCCCCCAAAAAAAAACTCTGTAAGTTTCAAATACCTTTTAATATGGTTCATTGTTATAACTGTTCTATATTAGTAGTGTATTTATAAATTAAACACTACCAAAAAATGTACAAAGTGCTAGTTGAATGTCTGGGCATCCACTAGGTGGATGATGCGGTGGTTTGAATGAAAATGGCCCCAATTGCCAGGCGGTGGTGGCACACGCCTTTAATCCCAGTACTTGGGAGGTGGAGGCAGGTGGACCTCTGTGAGTTTGAGGCCAACTACAAGAGCTAGTTCCAGGACATGCTCCAAAGATACAGAGAAACCCTGTCTCAAAAGAAAAGAAAAAAAGAAAAAGAAAAGAAAATGGCCCCCATAGGTTCACAAAGAGAGGCACTATTAGGAGGCATGGCTTTGTCGAAGTAGGTGTGGCTTTGTTGGAGAAGAGTGTCCTTGGGGGTGGACTTTGAGGTCTCAGAAGCTCAAGCCAGGTTTAGTGACTCACAGTCACCTCCTGCTGCCTGTGGATCCAGATGTAGAACTCTCAGCTCTTTCTCCAGCACATCTGCCTGCCACCATGCTTCCCGCCATGGCAGTAATAGACTAAACCTCTGAACTGGAAGTCAGCCCCAATTAAATGCTTCCTTTATAAGAGTTGGTGTGGTCATGGTGCCTCCTCGCAGCAATAAAATTCTAACTAGGACAGATGGTTTTAAAATATCCTCCATAGCATGAGGGACAAATACACTTGACACACCCTGTGTACAAGCAACAACAAGGCCGGCATCCCTTTGATAAATGTTCCACAAGGGCGAAACGTTTTCCTTTTTCCTGGTCAAGAGAAACAGGCCCTCTGCATTCAAAGAAACTATTCTAGAATGCAATGAGGGGCCTGGGGTGTGGCTCAGATGCTTGCCCAGTACAGGAGGCTCTGGATTTGATCTCCAGCACTACGGAAATCAAGTTCAGTGCCATGCACCTATAATCCATGAAAAGGGGAGGCAGGAGGATCAGAAGTTCAAGGTCATCCTTGTCTATGTCCAGGTCCAGAACAGCCTGAGATGTAAATAAACAAATAAGCAGGACCAAGCCCACCCGTATATCTCAGGCTGAGAAGACACTAGTAACACTGAAATAGCAAAGAACTCGGTTTATTAAAGCAATGACATGGCGCCATGCCCAATATCCCCTGCTGAATAAAAACTTAACCAGCGCCATCTACTTTATGCACACATAGCATTTTTTACAAACACTGCAGAAGGAAAGCACCCATCTCTTCTACTTACAAAGCACATTTCCTGTGGTTTATAGAAAGCTAGACGCATATTTGGACATATACCCTGTCTCCTGGCTGAGCCAGTCTCTCTCCCTAATTCTTAGCCTTTACTGTCTTTTCCCGTCTGACTCCGTTCACACTAGTGGTCTCTCCACTCAGCAAGTGTGTAACATGGATCGTGCTTGTGAACTGCCTCTGGCAAACACCCACAATGAGAATGGAGAAGTTCCAGGGGCATCTTCTTTCTAGTTGAGGTCACGCCTAGCAGGCTGGATAAACCACTTTCTTTCCTTTTCTCGCCCTACTGGCTGGGCCATACTTTCCATGCTCAGCCACACTGGCTCCAACAACCTCAGGATGCAACGGGGGACATATGAGCCATTGAGTTCCCAGTCCAAAACTTTTATATGCAATTTTAAAAACTGAATTTGCATTTGTCTGCAACATGAAGCAGTATTTGTGCACTAAGGTATATAAATGAATAGCTAAACCCACTGTTTTAGTACTGATTATCAAAGCATTTGAAGCCAGAAGACAGACTCTAAGAGAGAAGTATCAAAGGCCACTTGGGGGAATACAATATGCTTAAAATGTCACCTAAAGGCATTTACTCTTAATACTATATCTTGTTAAGTTGGCAATTTCTTTTACAGCATTATTTATAATAACAAAACTAACAGTCAATGAAGAGCAGAGACATCAATGTCAACATACCAATGACAGTGGTACCAATAATTTCTGGGAGTCCCTTCATGGTCATCACATGACACCAAGGAAATCAGGGTCACTTCTTGGGGTTCTTACTCTCATTAATACAAGAATTTAAGACGGGTCTCTTACTGGCGTTTCAAAGAAAACCCCATGGCAGGCAAGCGGTAGATCTCAGCAGCTGTCCGTGAAGGAAGATGAAGCAACGAGAGAAAGCAAGCCATGATATTTTGGTTAAGTCATGATGTTCTGGTTAAGCCACGATGTTCTGATTAAGCCACGATGTTCTGGTTAAACCATGATGTTCTGGTTAAGCCATGATGTTCTGGTTAAGCCATGATATTTTTGTTAAGCCATCATGGCCATCAGCCACATTGGCAAAGGAACAACCAAATGAAGATAGGGAGCATTAAAGAAAGAGTGAAGTCCCAAAGTAACATTAAAATATATATATATTTAGGTTCTAGCCAGTGTGCCAAAGAAAAGAGGGAGAAGAGAAGGAAAGTTATAACCTTCTGTGCTGGGACTCAGGAAGGCAGACAGACCCCAGGGAACACTGGATGGGACCAGGGGCAATGGCAGAAAAGCCTGGAATTGGGGAAGGAAAAGCGCATCATCTCATTAAGGGGTATTTTTTCCTCCTACCTCTTTGATAGCTTAAGGTGAAACTACCTTAGTGAGGAATGGTTCCTTGGCCAGATGCTAGATCAACCCAACTGGATTAACTCTTAGAGGAGGAGACAATGGCACACGGCCTCCTGACGGAGGACTACCCATACCACAATGAAGCATAAAACCATCATTCTTTTTAAACTGTGGTAAATTTCCTATTATCTAATAGCATCCAAAACAAATTATACACATGGTATGATTCTGACAAACATTATTGAAGGTAATCAATTTAAACATACACAGAGACTAAGCTGTTGTATGCGACAGCACGCCTGTAATCCTAGTACTCAACAGAACCATGAGATCTCAAGACCACCCTGAGCTACATAGTAATAAAGACAGGGAAAGAGATGGGGGAGGGAGGGAAAGAGGATGAGAGGGAAGAAGGGGAAGGAAAAAAAGGCAAGGAAAGGGAATGAGGTGAAAGCAAACCAGTTTCTACAGTCAAGAAACAGGATAAACTGATGACATTTCTTTTCAGTTCACTGGGGAGGTTAACTGTAATTTCATTTGGAAATAAAATCTTGCAGGATCGGTAAAGAAGAAACTCGGACAGCAAGGGAAAGGAAAGGAAACATCAGTGAGGGAGATGCACCTCCCACAGCATGTGTACATCCTGTGAAGTCACCTG
The DNA here is from genome assembly GCA_004026605.1 of Ondatra zibethicus. Taxonomy (NCBI): domain Eukaryota; kingdom Metazoa; phylum Chordata; class Mammalia; order Rodentia; family Cricetidae; genus Ondatra; species Ondatra zibethicus. Next base: position 32,131 of record PVIU01007224.1, on the reverse strand, counting down.
CTGTCAGTGAGCATGCAGATCAGGGAGGAAGAAACAGGCAAGAGTTTAGTGTCTGCGACAGCGGCATCTGAAATAGGTGGGAGAAACCCCCTGGGCAAGCAATGGTGTTGGGTGCCTGGGCAGCGAATTTTATGGGGGGGGGGAGGTTGAGGTGCTGAAATTCTAACCTCACGCTTCTGATTAAAATAAACTCCAGATGGAAGATTTAAATGTAAAAAATAAAACCATCAAAACATAAAGTCCAAGTGAAGAAGGCATTTCTAGGAATGATTCAGAAGCTAGAAGCTGTAAATTAAAAGATAATTGCTTAGTATTTCTGCTTGGGAAAAACAATCACCATGAAGTCAAAGAAGGGACTGCAAGCTAGGAAAAGCAAACACCACCTCATCTCATGGACGGAGGCCGCACCTTGCAAAACAAGACAGGGAAATGTGGACAGTACAATGGAGAAACTGGCAATGATAACAGTTTAACGCTTTACCAAAAATGAAATATAAATGTCGAGCACAAAGACATGGATACACGTTCCTGTCAGAAAAAGGTAGAAAGGTTCACGTCTGAGGCTGCGGCAGCAAGCTTACCACAAATGAGGCCAATATGGGACACTTGGAGAGACCCTGTCTCCAAATAAGGGAGAAGAATAGGGAGGGCGATAGAGGTGGGGTGGTAAGGAAGGGGGGGGTGAGTCATCATTCTTTTGTGAGATAAGTAAAGCTGAAAATGTGCAAGAATACCCGACCACATGGTGTGGGGAAGCAGACGTTCACACATGCCAGTGGAATAACTGGCACTTTGGAGCAGGAATTGGCACAATCAAAAGTGAACAGTCACACTCTTCTAAGAATTCTTCCTACAGGCATGATGCACACAACATGTATTTGCTGCAGTTTGCTCCGGCAGGAAAATCCCAGCTCAGGACACAGCATGCCAAGACAGGCTTCTTCTGGCTGTCAAGTTACCGTTCTTCTGCTGTGAAGAGACACCAAGGCAACTTACAAAGTAAGGACGCTGGCTGGCAGGCATGGCGCATGAGCAGGGGATCCTGAGCCACAGGCAAGAGCAAGAGCGGGGGCGGGGGGACATGCAGGGAGGGGGAGAGAGGGAGAGAAAGGAGGAGAAAAGGGGGAGGGGAAGAGAGGAAGGATGAGGGAGAGACTGGGCCTGGCAGTGCTTTTGAAACCTCAGAGCCCACTCCAGTGCCACACCTCCTCCCACAAGGCCACGCCTCCTCCCACAAGGCCACACCTCCTAACCCCCTCCCCAACAGTATAGGGACTAGGTAGTCAATACATGAGCCTATGGGAATCATTCTCATTCAAACCAACTTACTGATTGTTTTGAGCTAAACAAACTGAGCAGCAGTAGGTGCAGGAGGGCATTCTGGCCCCATCTTTTCATCCTGAAATGAGATAATGCTCCATGCCAGAGGCAAAGAAACAGAGCTAAGGAAAGGGAGTCCAAATGCTAACAAACCTTGTTAGGGCCTGGTCATACCACAAGCCTTTAACCCCAGCACTTAGAAGACAAATGCAGGAGGATCTCCACAAGTTCAAGGACAACCTGGTCTACATAAAGAGAAATTTTTCCATACATGACATTTAAATGCCTATTAATGAGAAACAAGTTAAATATTGTATATCTTAAACACAAAATCAAGTATGTATAAACAGGCATGTCCAAACGGCCTTAAAAATAAAACTATTCCAGAGTTGGTGGTATTTGGGAGGCAGAGGCAAGACGATGAGGAGTTTAAGGTCAGCCTAGAACTGGAAGAGACGTCTTTAAAACAAATAAATAGCTAAGGAAATGGCTTAGTTGGCAAAAGTGTTTGTTGTCCATAAGGAACTGAGTTCAAAACCCCAGTACTTACTGGATGGCAGTGAATCCCAGCACTCAGAAGCAGAGGCAGGAAGATCTCTGAGGTCGTGGCCTGCCTGGTCTACAGAGCAAGTTCCAGGATAGTCTGGGCTACACAGAGAAACCCTGTCTTGAAAAACAAAAACAAAAAAACAGCATCCATGTGAAAAGCAAGGTCACTACCAATGCCTATGACCCCATCAAAAGGGACAGAGACAGAAAATTCCAGAAGCTCACCAGCCTGGCTAAAATGTTGAGCTTCAGGTTCAGTGAGTGACTTTAGAAGAAGTAAGGTGGAGAGAGATAAAACCCCTTGTTTTTCTCTGGCCTCTGAACACACACACATACAACAATGAAGCTGCTGAACACATGGCTCACCGTCTGAGCCTTTACCTGGGTTCCATCCTCAGGCCCGGGTTCATCCAGCAGCCCCAGCAAAACAAAAACAAATTTTATTTTCTTTTTATTCCTCCCCGTTTCTAATTTTTCTAAAATAAATTATTTTAATCCCCCCCCCCAAAAAAACCACATATTTTTAGAGCTTAATGTTGGGGTTTTTTTGTTTGTTTGTTTTTTGTTTTTTTCAATTTTCATTAACAACTTAGGTACCCTGAATCACCAGGCAACTGACCACCTCTGACCCGGCACACAATCAGAAAGACTGAAAGTTCTAGGCCAGCCTTGGCTACCTAGCAAGATCCTGTCTGGACCAATCCACCAACCAACAAATCCTTTGATCTCTTTTTTAAATTAAAAATGTAAAACTAGGTATCTTTACAGCTGGTACCCAGCCAGTTTAAAGTTTGTGAGGGTCTCAAAAGAGAGATTTTACAACAGTCAACAAGGAAAGCAGCAAATTAACCCCAAGAGAGAGAAACTCTGTCTCGAACAAAACAAAACAAAAAAGGAAGGAAAGTTTTGGGAATATTTTCTAACTGTGAGCTCTCTGCTGACATAAAATAATCACAATCAAGCCAAATCAGACCAGATTAAAAGATGTCAGATTTAATTAGACACCTGCACTCTCGGGTGGCCCTGAGGGGGAAGAGAAGTAGCCAATGCAACCACCAGAGAGAAGAAGGGAAAACCACGTGTTTATTTTCTGGCGAGCAGTTTAAATAACCCTAACCCATGGGAGTGGTCTTGAACTTTCCTGGGGAGGGGGATCAAGGTTCGAGGGGCACTGGGGAGGGGCCTCTAAAGATGGAGGCCAGAGGCTGGGATTTACAGAAAAAAAAGGAAGGAAGGGGAAAAAAGAAAAAGAAAAAGTAAGTCCAAAGAGTTTACGATTTAGATTGAAATATTTTGGGGACAAAAAAAAAAATGACCTTACAGTTAAATAAGGACACAATCACAGCTTGCTACACTCCAGCCCAGCCAACGCTGGTATGCTGGTGCGCACCAGATTTAAAACCACACAGTTCACCGCCAGCCCTTCGCAAGAAGCCAGGCATTGCACACACACTCCTTCAAGGCAGACCCACCGGCACTACCAGTTCAAAGGCCCTAACAAGTAAAGTTATCTGGCCTGCTCAACACAGCCTTATCACAGAGAAAAGGAAGTAGGAAAGAAAAAAAAAGGAGCAGGAAACAAAGAGAGCGAAAAAGGAACTAGGGAGACAGAGGGTGGCAGCTGGAAGCGGCCACACGGGCACTTTCAACCCTAAGCATCAACAAGCCTTACTGAGTACCTTCATTCCCTGGGGTCTGGCTGACTGCAGGCGGCCTGTCACAAAGGTTTAGGGAAATTCCTAGCAAGAATAAGGCAGCTGGCCTTCCCCCTACACTCTGCAAGGGGGCAGGGTGCCCAGCTGAAACTATGACAGCAAGACGAGTAACTATGTCACACACAGGAAACACTTGAACACTATGAAGACTCTACTTACAACTCCTAGAATTAGGAACTTAAAAAGCAAATCCCATAAACCACACAGTGCATTAGCCCGCTGAGGCAGCTGCTGGGGGAAACACGCAGTCGCCCAGATATCTAAACCAAACAGCACTTTAGTGCACTTCAAAGTAGCAAGCTGTTACTGAAAAACATCAGTATGTTAACCGTGGCAGTGCAAAAACACATACACAGACACGCACAGAACACACAAACCAAACACACAATCTGCATGATTACCAGACAGTCTGCATGAAAAGTCAGATGAAAAACTACTGGTTTATAAAGGTGTCCTGGGTTTCTAATACAGACAAATTTTCTAACTCTTTGACCTACAAAGGTCAAGTTACTTTGTTAATTCAGTCAACCACACAGGCTCAAAGAGAAAATACAACCCCCAAAAGCCAAAAATCTAGACAGTATCTGTGCATGTGTAGAGGCACATGAGTAACACACTTATGAGCATATAACATACTGTATGTCAGGTTTATAAGCACACACAGTGTGAATCTAGAAGAATGGATGGGTTACTAGGGTTAAAATTCTACCTTACAAATTAATCGTAAATAAAATACAGTCTAAGTAAACTATGGTTTTGTTTATATTTTTAGTAATTCATGCTTGAAACTCACACCAAAGGCAAACACCAGCGGCAAGTAAGCAGAAAATGAAGTGTTCTACCGGGGCACACAACAGGAAAGATTCCTAAACCCACTTCGTAAACACTGGGTATTTTCTTTAGCATTTGTATACCGTCACCCACACCAGTTTCACAGCAGCGCTCTTCATTGTAGTCAATATTTCAATCGAAACCCACAACCTACTCTGGCCACATCTCCATTATGATTCTATTCCTGGCGATTTCACTTGAGTTGCTGTCTTAGGAAGAAAATAGAAAGCCGTGGTGCACGGAATCTCTAAGATTCACCTGGCCACTAAGATCCATGAACGCTCCCTTCCCCCAACCAAGCCCACAGGCAGCACTCTACAGTTTTGGGACTCCTAGCATGACGAATATCTACATCCAAACACTGTGCCCATGGGCTCAAAGACCGCCAAGAATCCTAACTGGCAGGTAGGAAGTCTTCTCAAGTCATGGTCCCACCTGAACCCCAATCACTTCCAGGATCTGACAGTGACCCTGAGGCCAGCGCGCTGCCTGAGTGGTCCTCCCAGCACCTCCGCCGGCTCTCGCTACCCTTCTCCTCCTCAGTACACTCGCACGCGATTGCGCACACTCGCTCGAGCACGCCAGAGCACACTCGCTCACACTCACGCTCCAGCGAAGAGGCCCCTTTGCCCGCTCCGCGCTCGTGAGAGGCTCCCAGGCTCGGCCATCGAAGCGGGCCAGGTCGGGGTCGCCCAGACGCCGCTCCGAGGCTCCGCGCGGTCGCCGGGAGCCTGCCACCGCCTACCTTGCTCGCCGCGGTCCATGTCTGTGCCACCTCGCTCCCGGCGCTCCGCCCGCCGCGCTCCTCCGCGCCGCTCCGCGCTCCGCGCTCCGCCCGCGGCCGCCGCGCAGTCCCCACCCCGGGCGTTGGCGCCGCCCTCCCGGGAGCCGGTCCCGGGCGTCACCGACCACCTGACCGCGACCTGTGCGCTCCGCCACGTCGGCGCGGGCGGCGGCGCCGAGCAGGAGTCCTGAAGGTCAGAAAAGGCCAGGGAGGGGCTGAAAAGGGAAGGGAAGGGGACGCCGAGGCTGGGCAAGCAGCTGCAAGTCGGTGGCGTTTGCACTTCGCTAGCAAGTTTGCGACCCCGAAAGTTTCCTCCCAGGCTTCTGGCCTCGCGACTGCCCCTTTCTCCGCCCCTGTGCACCTGCTCGAACGGAAAACACTGTTTGCAAGGTGGAACGAGTCGTTTGGGTGACTTAGTGTTCTTGAACCATAGCCATACTTGATTCAGAGTAAATTCTTATTACTGTTGAAGTGTTTATATGTGTGTGTATGTATGTATGTATGCACGTATGTATAAACATTAAGGTAAATTTGGCATGGAAGGAAATTCTGTAATATGAAAAAGAATTTGAACTACATATGTCTGGGAGTGTAGCTTAGTGTTAAAAGTTGTAGGCGTAGCATGTTCGAAGATGGTACATTTGAGACTAGCATGGACTATATAACAAGATGCAAGACTGTCTCAAATTTTAAAAAGAACTCTTGCCTTATCCCTCATCTCTTGAAGAGTTTACATACTCACTCATGTATGTAAATGTTCTCGTTTTCCTTCCTGGTTCCGTTTTTCTTCCTGTTTGGGAACCCACGTGTCGCACAGCTGAAATACTGCCCAGGCAGGCCCTTGTAGCTGGAGATAGCTCTCCAGGAATAAGCAAGGTTCGCCTAGTTGGGTCTTTGTGGGTCAACTTGACACAAGCTAGTGTCATCAGAGAGGAAGGAACCTCAGCTGAGAAAAACGCTTCCTTGAGATCCAGCTGTAATGCCTTTCCTCATTTAGTGACCAATGGGGGAAGGCCCTGCCCATGTTGGGTGGTGCCATCCCTGGGCTGCTGGTCCTCAGTTCTCTAAGATTAGATGAGCAAGTCATAGAAAGCAAGGCAATAAGCAGCTGCCTCCATGGCCTCTGTATGGGCTCCTGCTTCTAGGATCCTGCCCTGTTTGAGTTCTTATTCTGTCTTGCTTCAAAGATGAACAGAAATGCTCAAGTGTCAGACAAATAAACCCTTTCCTCCCCAACTTGCTATTTGGTCATGGTGTTTCACAGCAATAGAAACCCTAAGACAGGCTCCAAGAAACTATTTAAAGAAAAGGACAGAGATCCCTTCTTGGCTGCATGTAAAAGAATAATTTCAGCAGTAGGAAAGCAGAAGGAGGAGGATCACAAATTTGGAGTCAACCTGGGCTATGAGAAAGAGAGAGAGAGAGAGAGAGAGAGAGAGAGAGAGAGAGCATTATTTTCCCCTTTCCCTACAGGAGCAATGAGCATGTGCAAATATAAGGAAGAAAGCCAAGGATGGCTCCAGAGACAAAGGCAGAAACGATCTGGTCATGTAGACCTGCCTTCTACCAAAGAAAGATCAATGCCTGCTTTGTAAAATCATTATTATTTGGGCTCCTGTTGCATGGCTCAGGTGCAACCCTGATACACCAGCGCATTCTGCAACCTGTTCTGTGAGCCTGGCGTGGCTCCGCACCTACAGTCTTGGTAGCTGGGAAATGGGGGCAGTAAGATCAGGAGGTCATGTTCACATTTGGATACATAAAGACTTAGAAGTCAGCCTGGGCTACATGAGACCCTGTCTCAAAAGCAGAGACAAGGAGTGGGAGAGGCCGCTTAGCTGGGGGAGCTTACCTGGCATGCATGAAGCCCCGGGATTACAGCTGTGTACCACATCAGGCTTACTGTATGACCTAGGCTGGCCTCAAATGTATTATCTCCCATTATCAGCCTCATAAGTAGCTGGAACTAGAGACATGCGCCACAGTATCCAAGTAGATTCTCCTATAAACTAATCCATTGCTGAAATCTCTACAAGAAACAGTAGGTTGTTTTTTTTTTTGTTTTTGTTTTGTTTTTTGTTTTTTTCAAAATCTTCAGTGAAAGAAGCATAAGAATTAAAGACAAGGGAAGAAGTGATAGACTTCCAGTATGGATGGCTCACTTAGATAGGATGGGTTTGGCACGCACAGTGCCCTGCCACTAAACAAACAAACAAAAAACATTATGCACGTGAAAATTTGGTACTCCGCCCTCATCATGCATACCTCCGCAACCTGAAAGCCGTCAGAAATCATACAAAGTATAAACATCTGGATACCTTCTGTCGTGACGCCCCTGAAGTTTGGGGCAAGGATGCTGTCTAAGTTAGGGTTTCTATTGCTGTGAAGAGACACCATAGCCACAGCAACACTTCTAAAGGAAAACATTTAATTGTGCCTGGCTTACAGTTCAGAGGCCCAGTCCACTATCATCACGGCCAGAAGCATGGCAGCATGCGGGCAGACATGGTGCTGGAGAAGGAGCTGAGAGTCCCACGTGATCTGTGGCAGCAGGAGTGAACTGCCACACTGGCTGTGACTTGAACATCTGAGACCCCAAAGCCTGCCACTGTGACCATTTCTTCCAACGGAGTCACACCTACTCCAACAAGGCCACACCTCCCAATAGTGACATTCCCTGTGCACCTATGGGGGCCATTTTTATTCAAACCACCACGGGAACCAATAGAGGCCCCAAGTGTCTCTGGTTCTTTCCTTGTACCTGCATTAGAGCATCAGCTGCCCCTGGACCACACTTCCAGACCAGAGTGGCCATCACAAAGCTTATCCTGGGAATGAGGCTGAAACCCCCAATAATGCATGCAGGCCTGCCAAGACAAGAGATTGCAGAGACACCTGCCTGTGAGGGTCATGATCTAGAGAGAGGGTCCAGGTAGGAACAGGGTGTCTGTTTGGAAATAAGGTCTCCTTCCCCCAAGACAAGCATTGATACTCGTTTTCCAAAGCCAGGGCCCAGCACTGTAGCCTCCCAGTAGCCTGCACCTAGAGTCTCCAGGTAAAATAAAGGGCACCAATTTCAATTTGAATTTCAAGTAAATAATAAGTTTCTTCATTTATTTTAGTGTTAGTATAACCCCCATAGTGTTTGTGATGTATCATACTGAAAATATTTGTTCACTATTCACCCGCCATTTTAGGCATCCTCTGTCTTTATTTGCTGAGTGTGGCAGCTCCAGGGCAGTTCTGACCTGCTGACTGGTCAGACTAGAAGCACAGCAGAGCACAGTTGTGGAAGTTGTCATCGTCCAGGAGAAAGACTGGCCGTCCCTGCTCAGACTGTGACAGTTCAAAGGGCTGAGAAGTTAAGAGGCCCAAGAAATCAAGATCGACTTTGGAGAGAAATCTATTTAATGTCACATAGTTAATACTGAATTACTTAAGACAATATCATAGCTGTCTCATGTCCTCGTAGGTGTATAAGAGACTGTGATGATGAAACGAAGACGTTAAGAATGTGCAGAGATGGGTGCTGGCAGGAAAGAGGACTTAACTCTAATGGAATTCTGACATGCAATCCCTAAGTAGTAACAGGAAATGATCTCACAGCATTGATCTGGGCTATGTTAAGAAAAGCCATAGACCACTTAACCCCCTTGCATGTTCAGCCCCTCTGGATTCTGGGTATTTATCAGTCTACATTATGAGAGCTGGGAGGGGAAGGCAGCCCAGGGGAGACACAGCCCCTTTTCTCCTGAGCATTCAACCATTGCTCTTCTCATGGATTCTCACTTTCCCATCCAGCCTGAAGATGGCCCAAGGGTATAAACATCGTCAGCTATTTTAGAATCAATGATAATATAATTAACAATATTTTTTCTTCTTTTGTTTCAGTGCTTGGAATTGAATCCAGGATGTTGCTCTTGCCAGGCAAGGGATATTGCAAGTGAGCTACATGTCCAGACCTGACTTTGAGTCAGCGTCTTACAAACCATTTCACTGGTTCAGGGATAAAGGTTACCTTTCATAAGTATCAGTGTTCCTCCTGCACAGACAGGGTAGGAGAACAGCAAGTGCAGGGTCAGTGCTGAACAGCCAGCGTATGCTGCTGCTCAAAGGCAAGCTGCAAGGCCAGATACATAGCCAAGTCAGCACTAAAGGCCCTGATTTAAACCGTTTCTATCCGGGGTTTCTCACGGATACACCTCTGGCTCATTCTCCTCATCTCTAAATCTGTAGTCATGCTTTATGACAAAAAACCCAAGTATGAAAAGTGTTTAAAATTTATTCTATTGACATAAAAGTTATATACCATTAAATTCACTCTTTGGAAAGTTCAGTGGCTTTAAGTGTCTTTCCACGATCCATCCATGCTTACTCCTCTCCTAGTGGAGAATGCGCAGAGCCAAGCACTGGTGGTTGATCTTACCGAGCTGAGCAAGCCGAAACGCTAAGCTACTAGTGGAGAACGCCAAGAGGGACCACACTTACAGGACAAATTTTCCAAAAATAAATAAATAATTTAGGACATGCCATCAGGAGCCTGTGGGTACAAAAAAAAGAGTTCAAAACAGGAGGATCAAACCATGCATGGTAGGAGCACTCCGGAGGTAGCAACAGGAGGATCAGGAGTTCAAGGTTATCCTTGGCTATATAGCAAGTTCCAATGATAGACTACATAGGAAGGAAGTCAGCACCTCTCTTTCTAGCTGTATCACCTTCTTCCTCTCTCTACTGTTCTCTCTACCTCTCTATCTCACAAACATACACAGATAGGTAGGTAGGTAGGTAGGTAGACAGACAGACAGACAGACAGACAGCAAAGAAGAAAACGAAGGGATTTGTGGTTTTTGTTATGCCTTGTCAGTAGGGACCCCAAAAGACCATCAGGGAGACCGACTCACCAAAACACAAAAGCAAGGTTTATTATGTGCACAATTACAAGCCAACAGGGACCTCGTTGGCACAGCAGTAAGAGGAGGTACCCCACCCTTCTAGAGGGCATTATTTAAAGGCAAAAACCAAAAAAGTTACATTAGCAGAGGGCAGGGTAACGAGTTCAGTCCTGATTGGCTCGTGTCTAGGGACTTTTCAGAAATTTTATTTTTAAACCTCGCCTGTTGCTTGTCAAGTTTTCTTATTGGCTGACCTTTGGGTGGGGACATTCAGCAGTCATCTGTACTCTCCAGATGGCTACCCTGTTACTTTTGCCCCCACCCATTTCTGAGGATTGGAATGTTTTATGGGAAATAGCTTACACAGACACAAGATGGAGGCAGAGAACAAAATGGAGGAACTTTGGTTCTTCAGGTTTTTTTAATGAGAATGGTACCTGTCGGGTCCAGCCCAACTTGGCTATGCATTTCTGAGAAGGAGGGTGTGGACTGAGGAAAAAAAAAAAAAACAGACAAGAGACAGAAGATAGAGTCAGGAGGCTTCCAGAGAAGACTGTAAAAAAGGGCCCCAAGTTTATCACTCACCGTCCTTCTATGCCGCAGTCAAAAGGGAAAAACACAAGCTTTCCATGGTACAAAGAACAAGTGAGAGTAAATACCTCCTTATATCTCAAAACACCTGGTAACTGTGCCCTAAGTCAAACATCCTGTTGACTGGCCTTTGAAGAGTAAGGCATCCAGTAGCCACACCCTTGGTCAAACAGCCTGTTATTTGTCCTTGAGGAGCAAAACTAGGTCTCAACTCTCTCACCTTTAGTCAAGATGGAAACAGATTCAAAACTGTGTGCCCTCACAGATACCTGTAGGCTCATATATTGAAACCCTTGGTCCCCAGTTAGTGGAACTGTTTGGGAAGGATTAGGGAGTATGGCCTTGTTGGAGGAGGCGTGTCACTGGCCTTGGGCTCCCTAGCTCCTGTCCATACACTTTATCTTTAGGATATTATCTTTAGGATTATTTTGCACAATGGTAAGTCCTAGAGTCACCTGGGTTTCTATCCATTCTCCTTACTCCCAACTCAGCTTTTTGAGAATGAAGTATGCAAGGTTAAATTGGTATATCAAGAGTTATCCGTATTTCCAGGTGTGTGAAAGCTAAGCCTGCCTTGGTCCTCACAGCCTTGGGCAGTCTGGGGACATCCACAAGCTCACCTGTTACTACAAGGTAAACACCATTATGATGAGCAAATATGGTGGAGAGATGGGAGAGAAAGAGAAGTGGACCAGTTCATGTGCTGTAGAAAGAGGCAGAACTGAAGAAGCACAGGCAGTGGGGAACAGGCTGACGTGGGTGACCTGCTTGCCACCCGGGTCCATCGTGATGTCCAGGCCTGGGTTGCTGCTGAAAGTTGTGTCTGGGCTGGAGAGATGGCTCAGAGGTTAAGAGCACTGACTGTTCTTCCAGAGGTCCTGAGTTCAATTCCCAGCAACCACATGATGGCTCACAACCATCTGTAATGAGATATGGTGCCCTCTTCTGGCCTGCAGCATACATGCAGGGAAAAGTCTGTATATATAATTAATAAATAAATTTAAAAAAAGTTGAAAGGGCTGGAGAGATGGCTCAGTGGTTAAGAGCACTGCCTCTCTTCCAAAGGTCCTGAGTTCAATTCCCAGCAACCACATAGTGGCTCACAACCATCTGTAATGAGATCTGGTGCCCTCTTCTGGCCTGCAGGCATACATGCAGACAGAATACTGAGAATACTATATACATAATAAATAAATAAATCTTTAAAAAAAAATAAAGTTGTGTCTGGGCCCATAGTCCTACTCCAGTCAGGGTCTGTGTTGACATCCATGACCCATGTTCCCTCCAAAGACCACATGGATGCCCAGGGTCTGGTCTGGGCCACCATCTGAGACCATGTTGGTGTCTGAGGGTTATGTGGTCACCAGGCCCATGCCCAGGATGAGTGATCTGCGCTGCCACCCAGGGCCATGACAACATCTGGGCCCAAGCTGCTGTCTGGGTCCATTTGATGTCCTTGGCTTCTGTTACCACCAGGACCATTTGGATACCTGGGGTCTACTGGTCAGCCACTGACACCATGTTGGTGTCCTAGGGCCATGCTGCTGCCAAGGGCCATGTCTGGGTCTATGGTCCTGCTGCAGCAGGGGTCTATGCTAATCTCTGTAGCCCAAAATACACAGGGGGCTATAGGAACCATGTGAGTTGAAATCCAATGGCTGTGCTAAGTCAGCACCACCCTATGCTGGCCCTGAGTAAGCTAGCCCTGCTCCTAGCTGGCCACTGAAGCAGGAGAGCTGGCCCATACTCTGGAAAGATGACTCCCCACATGACACGTGTGGGAGAGCTGGCCCCCATGGCATGGGTCTAGAAGATCTGGCTCCACCCCTTGCCTGAGTGGGGCATCTCCAGCAGCCCAGACTGACAAAATCAGCCACCCAGACCCAAGCCAAGGCTTTGAGTTGGCCTGCCCAAACATCCACCCCATCTATGACCTGCTGGGATGTGTGAAGGAAGCCATAGATGCAGAATCTCCATGACTTGGGGCAATGGCAGGATTTCCAGGAAGAGTTTCAGTGAGGTCCAGTGTTAATGGTGTACCAGAAGCCAGAGGCCTTGAACAGACCAACAACCCATTACAATAAACATTTGCAAATACGTGGCGTGAACAAACGGGTCTACTGTGTGATGCACCACAGCTCCCAGCGCCACTAAGGAGGTGGAAAGATGGAGGAGAGAAGTGGGGTTTGTTTGGTTTGTTTTTAATCGATTTTCATTTGGGGAGGACCCTATGGGGGTGATGGGCAGATATGGAGGTGACTGGGAAATAAGCAGGATTGGGATGCATGATGTGAAATTCTTTGGGAATAAAAATTTCCCAAAGAATCAATTTAAAAAGTTAAGGAAAAAAGTTATCGATATTTGTACCAGGAGTCGGGTCTCAGGAAAGGCTAGTGAGGGAGCTGCAGAGACGATAGTGTGATGGGTTCCTAATGCTACCCTGCACGTGCGCATGTCCCAGGGCTATGGTGTCAGGTATGGTAGTCATTCATTCACCATCATTTATGCCCCGGCGATGCTAAGCATGCATGGGCAGCCCACTTATGGCGGTTCTCCAGTTGTCCCTATCCTGGGCAGTCCTAGATGCTTGTGTTACTGTCACACCCACGGTCCCACAGTCTTCCTTTATGCTGTCTGTCCAGTGTTTTTTGGGCCTTCCTCTTCGCCTTATTCTGTGCACTCCTCCAAGCAGTGCTATCTTCAGGTATCTGCCATCATTCATTCTCATAACATGGCTGAAGTATCTCAAGCACTGTTGCCGTATCCTGTAATTTACTTCCTTTTGTGGATGGATGTTTCCTAATGTCATCATTGCACAACCTCTCTTTGTGTGACACCTAGAATCCTCCTGAGATATAAACACATTCAGCCGTTGTGAGGAGCGTTTCATTGTCCAGCTTTCTGAGTTGTAAAGAAGGCAGCTCAAGCAAGACAAGTGTCTCATAATTTTATTTGTAATTTTGTTGTTGGTGTTATGTCACTTGTGATCAAACCTTTCCTAGTGCCTGGAATGTAACCTTTGCTATCCCTATCCACCTCTTGATGTCTGAAATAATTCCCTCCTTTGAACTGAGGTTTCCTCCCAGATACACAAAGCTGACTGTTTGCTTGAGGTTCTGATTCTTCATTACAACGCTAAAATCCTTGTGCACCCTTCCCATGTGTTGTGTCTCAGTCTTCTCGGTGTTTACTTTCATACCAAGGTCTTCACTGACTTCCACCACTCTATTTACCATGGCCTGCAGCTCATTTGGACTTTCAGCAAGTAGTGCTGTGTTGCCGGCAAAATGCAAGTTATTGATTCACACACCACCTGTCTGCACACCTATCTTCCCATCCTCTAGGGCTGCTGCTATTATTAATTCCAGGAATATATTTTTTTTGACGGATGCAGTGAACTTTATTGATGGTACTCAAGAGAGTAGGGCTCCCTAAACCCCTACTGTTATTCTGGGGGTCTGGGATGGAAACTGTGAGGGAGATGCTCAGTGTCAAGGGTTGAGTTAGGACAGGGACTGCTCAGCAGCCGAGGGCCTCTCTCTTGCTGTGTCCTTGCTGGGATGGGTGGTCCAGGGCAGGCTTCTTACTCCTTGGAGGCCATGTAGGCCATGAGGTCCACCACTCTGTTGCTGTAGCCAAATTCATTGTTGTACCAGGAAATGAGCTTTACAAAGTTGTCATTGAGAGCAATGCCAGCCCCAGCATCGAAGGTGGAAGAGCAGGAATCACTGTTAAAGTCACAGGAGACAACCTGGTCCTCAGTGTAGCCCAGGATGCCTTTTAGTGGGCCCTCATATGCCTGCTTCACCACCTTCTTGATGTCGTCATACTTGGCAGCTTTCTCCAGGCGGCATGTCAGATCCACGACGGACACATTGGGGCTAGGAACACGGAAGGCCATGCCCATGAGCTTCCTGTTCAGCTCTGGGATGACTTTGCCCACCAGTGGATGCAGGGATGATGTTCTGGGCAGCCCCACGGCCATCTTGCCACAGCTTCCCAGAGGGGCCATCCGCAGTCTTCTGGGTAGCTGTGATGGCCTGGACTGTGGTCATGAGTCCTTCCACAATGCCAAAGCTGTCATGGATGACCTTGGCCAAGGGGGCTAAGCAGTTGGTGGTGAAGGAAGCATTGCTGGCAATCTTGAGAGAATTGTCGTACTTGCCATGGTTCACACCCATCACAAACATGGGGGCAGCAGCAGGAGGTGCGGAGATAATGACCCTTTTGGCCCCACCCTTCAAGTGGGCCCCAGCCTTCTCCATGGTGGTGAAGATACCAGTAGACTCCACAACATGCTCGGCACCGGCATCACCCCATTTGATGCTGGCAGGCTCTCGCTCCTGGAAGATGGCGATGGCCTTCCTGTTGATGACAAGCTTCCTTAACTGTGCCTTTGAACTTGCCATGGGTGGAGTCAAACTGGAACATGTAGACCATGTAGTTGAGGTCAATGAAAGGGTCATTGATGGCAACAATCTCCGCTTTGCCAGAGGTGAAGGCAGCCCTGGCAACCAGGCGTCCAGTACGGCCAAATCTGTTCACTCCGACTTTCACCATCGTGTCTCTGGAACGAGGCTGGCACTGCATGAAAAGAAGCGGCTGTCTCTAGAACAGGGAGGAGCAGAGCTAATTCCAGGACTATATTAAAGAGTAGTGGTGAGAGGACACATCCCTGCAACACTCCTACGATTGTCTTAGACTGATCACTTAGCTCTCCACAGACTTTGATGCAAAGGTATCTTTATAGGCGTTTTCTAGTATTCTTATGATTTTCTCTGGGCACCTGTAGAACCTCATTGTTGCCCAAAGTCCTTTCCTCCAAATGCTATCGACTGCCTTCCTGAAGTTGATGTAACAGACATCTAAGTCTTTTCCAAATTCTTCGTATTTTTCTGCCAGTTGTCTCAAAGTGAAGATCGGATCAATTGTGTTCCTGTTAGCTCTGAATCCGCACTGGGCCTCAGCTAGGATGAAGCACTCGGTCATAATTCCTGTACACAAAGAAGGACAAGCTGGACTGCTCAGGTTACAGGGGCGTTAACTTTGTTGTGCCGTAGCAGCAAGATCTTCTCCTCCATTATCCTGCAAAGGATCAAGGGCAGAACAGGGAAAAGGGTGTGGTAGTGCGTGCCTATGTCCCACACTGGGGTGGTAGAGGTAGGGCAATCATACATTCAAGGTTATCCTTGTCGATACAGCAAACTGGAAAACAGCTTGAGAGTCATGAGACCCTTCCTCAAAAAAAAAAATTTAATACAAATTTGGTCCAAATGACCTGAGCATGGCAGTCCATGCCCATCACCCCAGAACTCATGAGGTTGAGAATGGAGAATTGCTGTGAGTTTGAGGCCAACCAGGACTACCTAGTGAGTTCTAGGCCAGCATGTGCTAGAGGCTAAAGGAGAAGAAATGCTGCGTGAAAAGAAAATTAAACTGATTTAAGTGGTAAAATGTTATCTTATGCGTATCTTACCATAATAAAAAGTGTTCTCTGATATTTACCCTTTATTAACTTTTAGTTTATCTTTTGTCAGTGTTGTTTTTTTGTTTTTTGTTTGTTTGTTTTTCCAGACAAGGTTTCTCTATGTAGTCCTGGCTGTCCTGGAACTTGCTTTGTAGACCAGGCTGGCCTCAAACTCACAGAGATCCACCTGCTTCTGCCTCCCGAGTACTGGGATTAATTGTGTGGACTACCACCATCCCACTTAGCTCATCATTATAAATAGTACTTGACTGTTTCAAAGAGAGAAAAAATGTTAGAAACATTTGAAAAGATGTTAAATGCTGTGAAATCTCATAGTCATCCATGTTCTCGGAAGGCAGCTTTTAGTGTGAGTGAGGGAATTTCGAAGTTCCCATTGCAACTGTGTGTGTGTGTGTTATTGTTGTTGTTTCCATAATGAAATGTATGTGAGAAATATGAGAACTTTGACTTGCAGATGTGGTAAAAAAGTTACCATAATATGGTTCTCTCATGCAAAACTCTCTGGCCCCTGAGATGGGCAGGTAAGATGCACATTTGTGTGTAGATTCCCAGCAGATATGACAGAGGTCTAGCCTGGGAAGAGAAGCCAACAGGATCAGGCCCAGGGAAGAATGACTGAGTCACAAGAGGACTGAGGCAAGAGTCCAGTCTTGCACCCCAATGTTGGCTCACCCTAGGAAGTAGGGTCCCCTCCGGAAGCAATCTTGGGTAAGGTGGCTCTTTGTGGTTGGGACGGGATCTCACTGTGAAGCGGAACTTCACTGAGGACCATTAGCTGTTTACCTTCCCAGGCCTTGGAGGAGGAAGGCAGGCCCTGGGCATGACTCTGCACTCTCTGAGATCATAGTATCAGTATTAGCTAGAACAGGCCTAAGACGTGCTGAGGAGGGGAATAAAACTTAAATCTTACAAGGAAACTGCAGTTGAGAATATGGAGAAGGGCTAGAGGCATGTCTCAATGACAGAGCATGTTTTCCTGGCATGCCGGGAACAAGGCCCTCCTTCAAAAAGAGGAGGAGGGGAGAGGGAGAGGGAGTGGGAGGGAGGGTAGGCCGTTCCCATAAGCAGATATTGGGAAGTGGACCCAGAACCTACTCAGAGGGTTTCTGATGATCTGGAAATCTGGAAATAACATACTTATACCATTGCTAAGACCTTTCCTAAGGAGCTTCGTGGGGGGGGGGTGTGGGTGTGTGGAGACGAGGCCCTCTATTTCACCCTGGCTGTGCCGGAACTCACTCTGTAGACCAGGCTGGCTACCTCACAGAGGTCCGCCTGCCTCTGCCTCCCGAGTGCTGGATGGAGAGTACATCACCACTCCCAGCCACTTTCACCTGTTTTGCCCAGCTTTCCTTCTCAAGAGAAGACAATAGTTAAGCCATTTCAAGGACTTTGTCTCGAAGCAGCAAATACACACTGGGAGCCATGTCCTTCCTCCACCATGCATCAAACAGAATAAAAGCAAAGGCTCTTTAATGAATATCTCCTCCTCTCGCTTAGCTTTCCTCCCCAGGGAATCAACCACACACCAAGCTTTCAAAGAAATCGATTGCAGACATGAGCTTGTCTTCCAAGTACTGATCCCGAGCCAGGAAAAAAAAATCCCCTCTGTTCTCTCCAAGAAACCATCTGAGGCCTCCATTTCAGCCAGGGATATAGGGAGTGTCACTTATTGTCCTATAGAAGAACCTTTTGGAAAATATTTCCTATGGGTTTTAGTGTTTTTAAAATTCTGTGCTAAGCTGGGCGGTGGTGGTACTCGCCTTTAATCCCAGCACTTGGGAGGCAGAGGCAGGCGGATCTCTGTGAGTTCAAAGTCAGCCTGGTCTACAAAGCTAGTTCCAGGACAGCCAGGACTGTTACACAGAAAAACCCTGTCTCGAAAAAAAAAAAAAAAGGAAAAACAAACAAAAATCTATTCTAAATAACTATGAATCCATACTTCATCATATTTAATATCAAAATGTTCACACTGTCGAAAATCAGTGTGAACATATATATATATTAGTATATATATATATATGTTCTCTCTTGCAGCTCTAGGGAGACAGCCTGCTACCTTGTAAATGAGGATACTGAAACACAAAGACTTTTTGTTGTTATTTTGTTCTTATTTTGTTTGTTTTTCAAGACAGGCTTTCTCTGTGTAACCCTGGCTGTCCTGGAACTCACTCTGTAGACCAGGCTGGCCTCAAACTCACAGTGATCCACCTGCCTCTGCCTCCGGAGTGCTGGGATTAAAGGCATGCACCATCATCACCACCTGTTGGCTGTTTTGTTTTTAGATTAATTTATTTTACATCTATGAGGTTTTGCCTGCATTTATGTCTGTGTACCACATGTGTGCTTGGTGCCTGGGGTCAGAGGAGGGCAACAGAGCCCCTAGAACTGGAGGTCTGGATGGTGTGAGCCTTCATATGGGTTCTGAGAATTGAACCGGGTCCTCTAAAAGAACAAGTGCCCTTCACCACTGAGCCACCTCCCCAGCCCTAGCAAAAATGTTTTGTTTTGTTTTTTATAAGAAAATGACTGAAAATCACATACTGTGGTAGTTTGAATAAGAATAACCCCCATAAGACCCATATATTTGAATGCTTGGCCATCAGGCAGCGGCACTATGTGGGAGGGTTGAGAAGTGTGACCTTGTTGGAGGAAGTGAGACACTCAGGGTGGGCTTTGAAGTTTCAAAAGCCCAAGTCAAGCTCAGTGGGTCTCTGTCTCTTCCTGCCTGCAGATCCAGGTGTAGAACGTGTAGCACGATTAATAAAAACTCAGAGACAGATATTGGGATTCAACGGGAAGGTCAGAAAAGCAAAACAGTCAGCCCCTGGCTCTTACCTCTACCTCAGTCCAAAATGGCATCCTGCCTCCAGGAATCCTCAGAATGAGACTGTGTGTGAGAACTGTCTCCTCCCATTTTATACTCCTCTCTAGTGCTGGGATGAAAGGCGTGCACCACTATCACCAGGTTTCTATGGCAAACTAGTGTGGCTACTGGGATTAAGATGTGTATCGCCACGTCCTGATCTGTAAGGCTGACCAGGGTGGCTATTTTACTCTCTGATCTTCAGGCAAATTTTATTTATTAAAATACAAATGACATATCATTGCAAGAACTCTCAGCTTCTCCTCCAACACCGTGTCTGCCTGTGTGCTGCCATGCTCCCCACCACGCTAACAAATGAACGAAAGCTCTGAAAGCCCCAGCTAAACGCTTTGTTTATGAGCTGCCTCAGTCACTGTGCCTCTTCACAGCAACAGAATAGTAACTAAGACAAACCTACTTCTCAAATGTCAGGACCCCGGCTCACCAGAAACCTCCTATCCAGTACAACACTATGTACTGTCCCATAGCAGAGCATCCCATATAGGACAAAGAACCAACATCACTCGAGCATTTCCCATCTAACCCTGGGACCAGCCCCACTGGACAAACCTAGAATGGAAAGAAGAAAGAAAACATCCTGGGCTGGAGAGGTGGCTCAGTGGTTAAGAGCACTTGCTGCTCATGCAGAGGACCTGAACTCAATTTTGAGCATCCACATGGTGGCTCACAGCCATCTGTATCCCAGGGGATCTGACACCCTCTGCTAGCATCCGACACACTGTGGTGCACAGATGTAAAACTACACCGGTTCCGTTCCGCGCTTTACTCGCTACGCGCTACAGGTACTAGGTTGAAAATTTTAAATCATACAAACACAGACAGAGACAGACAGACGGGGCCACGGGGACATCCTTGAGACAAGAATGCCAACTTTACTGTGCTCAGGGGCAGCTTATACAGGGCTCTGGCCACACCCCAGCATTCGGGATCTCTCAGCTGCAGACCCACCAAAGCCCACTCCGCCATCAGGGTCTCGCGCTCAGAGCAGCTGCAGGCTGCTCAGAGCAGAGGAAAACAAGTTGTTTACAGGAAATTCAGGGTCTGGGGGTCCATAGCCCCCAATAGCTCCCAACACACATACATACATGAAAGCAAAAAACTAATACACTTGCATAAAAATAGATAACACAAAAGAAAATTTGTAATCTTGAGACCTGAGGCTAGAAGCTATTCTAAATGGATTTCTGGTTCAGTCTTTCATCTCAGAACAAACATTTTTATTGTATAGTATTGTAAAGATCAGTTAGAGCCCAAGGCTTACAGTTATTAAGGAGGGGACAACCAGAATTCAGCTTTCCACTATCTCCGCATTGTCTTAGGCCCACAGAATAAATCCTCAGATGCAGTTGTGATAGTTAAAAGACAGAGTAGTCTAAACTGACTATGCTAATATTCAGATTTCCCTGTAATGGCCATTCTCCCAAAGGGCAGAGGTAAACTTGACTGATGGTATAGCTTATAGGGCATTAGATTACTGCTGAGATGTTGAAAAATCTGGTGAACAATGACCAGATGGTATGTGGCAATAGAATACTAAACTGCCACCTGGCGTCACCAACCCAGGAGGTCAAAGTACTGCTTTGATAGGCACCGGCCCAGAATGGTAAAGGAGTAGCCATCAACTTCCAGCTTCCCTGAGTGCACCCAGCTTCTCCAGCTCAGAGCCAAGCCCAGAAAGCCGAATCTGCTTCTATCTCCCTCTGCACACACCTTCCTGCCTCCAGCTGCCAATGGCACCATGCCATGCATACCAGAAGCTTTATATCATTTTCACCTGACTCCGTCCAAGTTCCCCACCTGTCTTTACCCCTCTAACAACACAAAAAGTAGGACAGGAGGACGGTAACTCACTCCTTTCCCAGAGCGAGCACTAAGAGGTTCGCTGTGCTTTCACTTGGGTGGTCTCCGTTTATTTCCAGTGTTCCTACAAGCTCCACGCTACATAGTCTGTAATGACTGTTACACTCAACCCGTGCAGCACTGTAGAGGACCACTGGGGTCCCACAGTCCATGATGACATGGTCCCTCTAAGATCTGAATTCTCTTTACATTGGGTCCCTTAGCTATTTCTTTTTATATACTTTGTTGGCTTTCTCTCCCCACCACCATTCTTTGTGGACCAGGTCACTTAATCTTTTCTGCTATTTTGTGCTTTCCACCCGCATTTGCTGTGCAACTATTTTCTCAGAATTGAAACACTCCCTTAAAGACAGAGAAGGAAGGCTCATTAAGTTGGGAACTCAGCAAACTGCCCAGCGCTCACTGGAAGCTGTGCCCAGGGCCCCAGCTGAGCACTGTTTGAGTCATCAGCATACTGATGTTGGACTTTCCTGAGGTGAAGCGGCCTTCCACTCACCCATGCTCCCGGAATGACCTCACTAAACTCATTGGTTTACCAAGCCTGACTTGAAAGGAATCGCTTCATTGGTCTCCCCAGGAAAGACTCAAAAGCCTATATTACCCTGTCTAAAGGTATCTTAGTCATGAAAGAAGCAGCACCAAGTAAAATGTATGCTTACACCCTATTTATTTATTTATTTGTGTGTGTATGTGTGTGTAAGAGAGAGATAGACAGAGAAGGAGGGAATGCGAGCACGCGTATGCCATGGTGTGGGGTGGAAGTCAGATGCTGCCTTGGGTGTAGACATCTGCCTTCCACCTTACTGAAGGCAGGTTCTCATCTGCTTCAACACATGAAAGACCAACTGACCTTTCAGGTCCTGGGGATTCTCCTGTCCCCGTCTACCATCTCCTGAGTTGAATGCTGGGATTATAGATGTTCTAGCTACATGCTTACTTTTTATTTTGTTTTTTTTTTTTGTTTGTTTGCTTGCTTGCTTTTCAAAATAGGGTTTCTCTGTGTAGCCTTGGCTGTCCTTGAACTCATTCTGTAGAGCAGCCTGGTCTCGAGCTCACAGACATTAACCTGCCTCGCCTTTTGAGTGCTGGGATTAAAGGCGTGCACTACCAGTGCCCAACATTTTTGTTGTTGTTGCTGTTAAATTTACTTACATGACTAATTTAAAACGTCTTCAGAAACGTGTCTAAATGAGGAGAATGTAAACATTGTGTTGGGCTTGGTAAATCTCAGTTATGAGTTCCTCCTGTTGGAGCGTCTGCCGGCCGCTTTGCTGACTTCACAGGTACGGCCTCCGAACACAGCCTTTGGCTGTGTCTTCATGGTGAGCTAGCAGCTCTCCCCTTTGGCTTCCTGAGAATGCATGACTGGCAAAAGTCAGTTGGTTTATCATCACTGGTACAACCAGGAAGTACTTGGGGAAGCCATCTCTATCGTTTTTCTCATAAATCCCTTTGAAGATCCATTATTATCCTTACCCCACCCCCTTTTAGTGAGTTTCACTGACTGGTGAGTTGGCGGTTCTCAGCAAACCCCTAGCCAGTCAGACAAACTTTGTTGTGGGTCACAAATAAAACTAGACATATTAGACAGTTACTGTCCTGGAATTGAACAGTGCCTCCAGGGTGGCAGGGGGGGGGCTCTGAAGTCTGAGGAACCTGCTGCATGTGTTTGCACACGCCTTTAATCTCCACATTCAAGAAGCGGATCTCCATGAGTTCCAGGACAGCCTGGTCTGCATAGTGAGTTCCAGGGCAGCCTGGTCTGCATAGTGAGTTCCAGGGCAGCCTGGTCTGCATAGTGAGTTCCAGGGCAGCCTGGTCTGCATAGTGAGTTCCAGGACAGCCTGGTCTGCATAGTGAGTTCCAGGACAGCCTGGTCTGCATAGTGAGTTCCAGGACAGCCTGGTCTGCATAGTGAGTTCCAGGACAGCCTGGTCTGCATAGTGAGTTCCAGGACAGCCTGGTCTGCATAGTGAGTTCCAGGACAGCCTGGACTGCATAGTGAGTTCCAGGGCAGCCTGGTCTACAGTGTGAGTTCCAGGTCAGCCTGGTCTACAGTGTGAGTTCCAGGGCAGCCTGGTCTACAGTGTGAGTTCCAGGGCAACCTGGTCTATAGTGTGAGTTCCAGGACAGCCTAGTAGTCTACAGTGTGAGTTCCAGAACAGCCTGGTCTTCATAGTGAGTTCCAGGACAGCCAGAGCTTCAAAAACAAATCTTGTCCCAAAACAACAAGAAGGAAAGACTGAGGAACTTAGCAACCCGGTGCCCCACTCTACCTCGTGCCAAGTTACACAGAAGTAAATAGTCACTGCGGAAAGGAGCCTGGGGAAGCTGGCTACAAGCTGTGTAGAGATATCCAGGGACACAGCTGTCGTTAGCTATCACTAAAATGGTCTATTTGGTGTTGCAGTTGCCTATAAATTACCCTAGAGCAGTGGTTCTCAACCTTGCTAAAGCTGCTACCCTTTAATACAGTTCCTCATGTTGTGGTGACCCTCCCTACACACTATAAAATTACTTTCATTGCTACTTCATAACTGTGATTTTGCTTTTGTTACAAATCGTAATGTAAATGTCTGTTTTTCAATCATCTTAGACAATCTCTGTGAAAGGGTTGTTCAACCCCCGCCACCAGGGACCTCTATCTACCCAGAGGTTGAGAACTTCTGCCCAAGGGTAACTCATGTTCCAATAAGGAGCTCCAATAAGTTCACTGGTTCACCAAGCTGGATTTGAGCAGAGCTGTTTCTGTAATCTGTACTGGTGCCCTCTGGTATGAATGGATAGCTGTTCATGTCTCTTTTTCTTCTTTTTTTATTGATTTTTATTGAGCTCTACATTTTTCTCTGCTCCCCTCCCCTTCAACCCTCTCCCACAGTCCCCATGCTCCCAATTTACTCAAGAGACCCTGTCTTTTTCTACTTCCCATGTAGATTAGATCTATGTATGTCTCTCTTAGGGTCCTCATTGTTGTCTAAATTCTCTGGGATTGTGAATTATAGGCTGGCTTTGCTTTATGTTTAAAAACCACTTATGAGTGAGTACATATGATAATTGTCTTTCTGGGTCTGGGTTACCTCACTCAATATGATGTTTTCTAGCTCCATCCATTTTCCTGCAAATTTCAAGATGTCATTATTTTTTTCTGCTGTATAGTACTCCATAGTGTAAATGTACCACATTTTCCTTATCCATTCCTTGGTAGAGGGGCATTTAGGTTGTTTGCAGATTCTATGGCAAGCAATGCTGCTATGAACATAGTTAAAAACATGTCCTTGTGGCACGATTGAGCATCCTTTGGATATATACCCAAAAGTGGTATTGCTGGGTCTTGAAGTAGGTGGTTTCCTAATTTTCTGAGAAATTGCCATGCTGATATTGAAGGGCTGTACCAGCTTGCATTCCCACCAGCAATGCAGAAGGGTTCCCTTTACCCTGCATCCTCTCCAGCATAAGTTGTCATCAGTGTTTTTGATCTTGGCCATTCTTACAGGTGTAAGATGGAATCTCAGAGTTGTTTTGATTTGCATTTCTCTAATGACTAAGGATGTTGAACATTTCCTTAAGTGTCTTTCAGTCATTTTAGATCCTCTGTTGAGAGTTCTCCGTTTAGGTCTGTACCCCATTTTTTTATTGGATTATTTGTTCTTTTGATGACTAAATACTTGAGTTCTTTGTATTTTGGAAATCAGACCTCTGTCTGGTGTGGGGTTAGTGAAGATCTTTTCCCATTGTGTAGGCTGGCGTTTTGTCTAGATGATCGTGTCCTTTGCTTTACAGAAGCTTTTCAGTTTCAGGAGGTCCCATTTATTAATTGTTTCTCTCAGTGTCTGTGCTGCTGGGGTTATATTTAGGAAGTGGTCTCCTGTGCCAATGTGTTCAAGTGTACTTCCCACTTTCTCTTCTATGAGATTCAGTGTGGTAGGTTTAATGTTAAGGTCTTTGATAAAACTGGACTTGAGTTTTGTGCATGGTGATAGATATGCATCTATTTTCATTCTTCTATATATTGATATCCAGTTATGCCAGCACCATTTGTTAAGTATGCTTTCTTTTTTCCATTTGATATTTTTAGCGTCTCTGTCAAAAATCAGGTGTTCAAAGGTGTGCAGATTAATATTTGGGTCTTCTATTCGGTTCCATTGGTCCTCCTGTGTGTTCTTATGCCAATACCAGGCTGTTTTCAGTACTGTAGCTCTGTAGTAGAGTCCCTTAAAGGGACAGAACAGACCATTGCAATCTGTAGATTGATTTTGGTAAGATTGCCATGTTTACTATGTTAATTCTACCTACCCAAGAGCATGGGAGATCTTTCCACTTTCTGGTGTCTTCTTCAATTTCTTTCGTCAAAGATTTAAGGTTCTTGACATACAAGTCTTCCACTTGTTTAGTTAGGGTTACTCAAAGATATTTTATGCTATTTGTGGCTATTATGAAACATGTTTCTCTGATTTCTTTCTCAGCCCATTTATCATTTGTGTAAGGAGGGCTACTGATATTTTTTTTTTGAGTTAATCTTGTATACTGTTACATTACTGAAGGTGTTTGTGAGTTGTAGAAGTTCCTTGGTAGAATTTTTGGGATTGCTTATGGAAACTATGATATCATCAGTAAATAGTGAGAGTTTGACTTCTTCTTTTCTGATTTGTATCCCCTTGATCTCCTTTCATTGTCTTACTGCTCTAGATAGGAGCTCAAGAACTATATCAGATATGGAGAGAGTGGACAACCTTGTCTTGTTCCTGATTTCAGTGGAATCGCTGGGAGTATCTCTCCATTTAGTTTGATGTTGGCTTGCTGTATATTGCCTTAATTATGTTTAGGTATGTTCCTTGTATCCCTGCACTCTCTAAGACCTTTATCATAAAGGGATGTGGTATTTTGTCAAAAGTTTTTTCCGCATCTAATGAAATGATCATGTGTTTTTATTTTTCTGTTTGTTTATATGGTGAATTACCTTGACAGATTTTCATATGTTGAATCATCCCTGCATCTCTGGGATGAAGCTAACTTGATCACAGTCAATGATTTTTCTGATGTGTTCTTGGATTCGGTTTGCCAGTATTTTATTTAGTATTTTTACATCAATGTTCATGAGTGAGATTGGTCTGTAATTCTCTTTCTTAGTATTGTCTTTCTGTGGTTTGGGTATCAGGGTCATTGTAGCCTCATAAAAAGAGTTTGGCAATGTTCCTTCTGTTTCTATTGTGTGGAACATTTTGAGGAATATTGGTATTAGTTCTTCCTTGAAAATCTTGCAGAATTCTGAGCTGAAAACATCTGGTCCTGGGTTTTTTTTTTTTTTTTTTTTTTTTTTTTTTTTTTTTTTTTTTTTTTTTTGGTTGGGAGACTTTTGATGACTGTGTCTATTTCTTCAACAGTTATAGGTCTGTTTAATTTGCTTATCTGGTCTGATTTAATTTTGTAAGTGGTATTTATCCAGAAAGTTGTCCATTTCCTTTAAGTTTTCCAATTTTGTGGAGTACAGGTTTTCGAAATATGACCTGATGATTTTCTGTATTTCTTCCATGTCTGTTGTTATGTACTCCTTTTCATTTCAGAGTTTGTTAATTTGGATATTCTCTCTCTGCCTTTTGTTTAGTTTGGATAAAGGTTTGTCTATTTTGTTGATTTTCTCGAAGAACCAATTCTTTGTCTCATTGATTCTTTGTATTGTTTTATTTGTTTCTATATTGCTGATTTCAGCTCTCAATTTGATTATTTCCTGCTGTCTAGTTCTCATAGGTGAGTTTGCTTCTTTTTGTTCTAAAGTTTTCAAATGTTCTGTTAACTCACTAGTGTGGGATTTTTCCAGCTTCTTCATTTAGGCGTTTAGTGCTATGAACTTGCCTCTTAACACTGCTTTCATTGTGTCCCATAAATTTGGGCATGTTGTGTGGTCATTTTCATTCAATTTTAAGAAGTCTTTAATTTCTCCCTTTATTTTTTTCCTTGACCCACTGATGATTCAGGTGAGCATTGTTAATTTCCGCGTGTTTGTGGGCTTTCTGGAATTAGTGCTGCTGTTGAATTCTAGTTTTAAGCCATGGTGATCTGATAAGATACATGGGGTTATTCCAATTTTTTTGTATCTGTTGAGGTTTTTTTTGTTACCTAGTATGTGTTCAATTTTTGAGTAGGTTCCATGAGGTGCTGAGAAGAAGGTATATTCTTTTCTGTTTGGATGGAATATTCTATAGATGTCCCTTAAGTCCATTTGAGTCATAACATCTGTTAGTTTCCTTATTTCTCTGTTCATTTTTTTGTCTGACTGACCTGTCCAGTGGTAAGAGTGGAGTGTTGAATTCTCCCTCTATTAGTGTGTCAGGTTTATTGTGTGATTTAAGCTTTAGAAGTGTTTCATTTACATATGAGAGTGTCCTTGTATTTGGGGCATAGATGTTCAGTATTGAGATTTCATCTTGATGGATTTTTCCTTTAACTAATATGAAATGTCCTTCTTTGTCTCTTTTGATTGATTTTAGTTTGAAGTCTATTTTGTTAAATATTACGATAATTACACCAGCTTGTTTCTTATGTCCATTTGATTGGAAAAGTTTTTCCCAACCCTTTACTCTAAGACGATATCTGTCTTTGAGGTTGATGAGATGTGTTTCTTGTATGCAGAAGAAGGATGGATTCTGTTTTCGTATCCAATCTGTTAGCCTGTGTCTTTTTATAGGTGAGTTGAGTCCATTTATATTAAGGAATATTAATGAGCAGTGATTGCTATCTTATGTTAATTTAGTTTTCATTGTTGGTGATGTTAATTCGTGTGTTTTTCCCTTCTTTGGGATTTGCTACTGTGAGATCATCAATTGTCTGTGTTTTTGTTGATGGGTTGAAGTTTTCCTTCTAATATTTTGTGTAGGGCTGGGTTTGTGACTAGGTATTGGTTAAATCTTGTTTTGTCATGGAATAACATATTTTGTCCTTCTATGTTGATTGACAGTTTTGCTGGTTAGAGTAGTGTGTGCTGGCATCCGTGGTCTCTTAATGACTGTACAATACTAACACAGACCTTCTGGCTTTCATTGTCTCCACTGGGAAGTCAGGTATAATTCTGATAGGTCTGCCTTCATATGTTACTTGGCCTTTTTCCTTTGTAGCTCTTAATATTCTTTCTTTATTCTGTATGTTTAGTGTTTTGATTATTATGTGGCAAGGGGACCTTTTTTTTGGATCCAGTCTATTTGGTGTTCTGTAAGCTTCTTGTATCTTCATAGGCATATCTTTCTTTAGGTTGGGAAAGTTTTCTTCTAGGATTTTGTTAAATACATTTTCTTTTTCTTTTTTTTCTTAAATATTTATTTATTTATTATATATACAATATTCTGTCTGTGTGTATGCCTACAGGCCAGAAGAGGGCACCAGACCCCATTAAAGATGTTTGTGAGCCACCATGTGGTTGCTGGGAATTGAACTCAGGACCTTTGGAAGAGCAGGCAATGCTCTTAACCTCTGAGCCATCTCTCCAGCCCCTTAAATACATTTTCTGTGCTTTTGAGTTGAACTTCTTCTCCTTCTATACCAATTATTTTTGGGTTTGGTCTTTTCATGGTGTCCCATATTTCCTGGCTATTTTGTGTTAAGCTTTTGTTAGATTTTATGTTTGCTTTGACGGATGAGTCTATTTCCTCTGTTGTATCTTCAACGCTTTAGATTCTCGCTTCCATCTCTTGTATTCTGCTGTTTATGCTTGCATTTGTGGTTCCTGATCATTTCCTCATGGTTTCTGTTTCTATAATTCCCTTAGCTTGTGTTTTGTTTATTGTCTGTATTTCAGTTTTCAAGTTTTTAATGTTTCTTTCATATGTTTGATTGCTTTTTCTTGGTTTTCTTTAAGGGATTTGCTGATGTCTTCCAATTTTTTGTTTGTCTTTTCCTCCATTTCTTTGAGGGAATTTCTCATTTCCTCTTTAAGGGTCTCAAACATTCTCCTGAAGTTATTTTTTAGGTCATTTTCTTCTGCTGCATCTATATTTGGTTGTTCAAGTCTTGCTGTTGTAGGGTCATTAGATTTACTGGTGTCATGTTGCTCTTTGTGGTGTTGAGTATGTTCTTACCTTGTCTACCCATCTTTTCCTCTAATTGGTGTAGTTTGGGCTGTCTGTGACAATGGTGATTAATCTTCAAGGTGCCAGTGGATCTAAGGCTCAGATGGTTGCTCCTTGTGGTACAGTCAGTGCCACAGTTCCAGTACCCTGTTGGTCACTCCATGTTCCTGGAAGTATTTAGTGCTCCTGGGGTTTGCTCTGCTCCTGTGGAGTTCCCTATCCCAGCCCCGCTCTGCTCTGGCCCAGGTTGCTGGCTCAGTCCTGCTCCTCTCATGTCTCCTTATGTAAAGTTGAACACTATGGAAGCATAGTTTTGATCCAGAGAGAATGTTCTCTCTTCTTCTATGCCTGTGAGGGGTACACACTGGTCGGGAGTCCAAGGCGCTGATTAGGATGAGTCCTGAAGTACCAAGTGTCGAAGCATCACAGTGGACTTATTCTTGCCAGTCCTCACTACTTCATCTAAGTATAAATACTCTTTCTGCTTCCATTAGAGGGCAAGCTCCTTTCTGAATGTATTATGTCACCAAGGGTCACTTGGGCCACAGGGGCCACACTGGGAAACACTTGAGTAGTAGTCACTGAGCAGGTTCCTAGGAGAGAAAATAAAGAAACTTTCTCAGGTCCAGGGGGCAGTCAGGTTTTTTTTATTTGTAAGCAGAGACTTCCAAACAAAATTTCAGTCCAGTAATTGCTTCGTTAAAAAACAGGTTAGTTCAAGCTAATTCACAATTTAACAAGCTTCAGCAACAATAAACTATACTTACTCCTTTTCTTAACCAGCCTCCCGAGCTTGGCCCCAGCAGCTGTGTTTGTCCAGATCTCCCTCTTCTCCTTCATCCTTCTGCCATCTCCCTTCCTCCCTTCCCTGTCACCAAGACCCCTCTTTTCCCAGCAACTGTTGTGAGCCCAAAGAAATCAGTTACCTCGACCAGCCGGATCCTTGCCCCATCCTTGGCCTGGCCACATCATCCCACGTGTCTTCGAGTGACAGGTGCCAGTTCAGAGCTCATCAGCGCTGCTGTTGATCTAGGTGTAGACCCTTTCCTTGGCCTCCCAGATGTGTGGTGCAGGCGTTTCTGGTGACTAAGAACTTTTGACACTTCTGCCCTGCTTGTTAACGCCTTGGGAGATTTTCTCTGCTACTTGTACATTGCAATCCACTATTGCAACACTCTGAACCTGGCCCAGGGAAAGAAGAGGAACCTCATGATTGCCTTATTTCAGCTGCGGAATTTCCCTCACCTCCCTCAAAGTGTTAGAAACCCCACAGAGACTGCTGACCTAAGCATATTTGGTATGAATTAGCTCAAAATGGAAGCTGGTGGCCAAAGGAAAGGGCTCTATCGTCTTCATGCAAAGTCTGCTGTGAGCGTTGTACTCCCTCAACCTCTGCTGTATTGTGTTCTGGGGGGGTCACACAGTATTGGGCACAACTTCCCAGCCTTTGACTGACAAACTAAATCAGAACTGTGAGCCTATCTGATAGACATTACATAAAATTGAAAATAATTTTTATTTGTAAAAATCTGTTTTAATGTATTATTAACTGCCGGACAGTGGTGTTGCACCCTTTAGTCCCAGCACTGAGGAGGCCGAGGCTGGTGGATCTTGGTGAGGGCCTGTCTGATCTACCGAGTTTCAAAATACCTGCCTTGGACAACTAAAAAAAAAAAAAAAGAGAGAGAGAGAAGGGCTGGAGAGATGGCTCAGAGGTTGAGAGCACTGACTGCTCTTCCAAAGGTCCTGAGTTCAATTCCCATCAACCACATGGTGGCTCACAGCTATCTATAATGAGATCTGGTGCCCTCTTCTGGCATGCAGGCAGACATGGAAGGAATGTTGTATACATAATAAATAAATAAATCTTTTTTAAAAAAAAGAGAGAGAGAGAGAGAAAGTTATTCTAACCAATAACAGGTTACTCACAGATATCTTGGAATTCTGCTTCAGATCTACATAGATCTTGGTTTCTCCTCCTTGGACAGACCAGACTCTCTGCCTTTCTAACCTCATCTGCACCATAAATCCTCTCCAGGGATGGTAGTTTGTTTTCCTTGGCTCCCAGATTTTCTGACGAC
This sequence comes from Ondatra zibethicus, assembly GCA_004026605.1. Taxonomy (NCBI): domain Eukaryota; kingdom Metazoa; phylum Chordata; class Mammalia; order Rodentia; family Cricetidae; genus Ondatra; species Ondatra zibethicus. The sequence goes on along the minus strand of PVIU01007224.1, from coordinate 1,076 downwards.
ACTGAATTTCCTGTTAGTCACAACCAGGAAGGGAGATTAGCATTACAGTCTGTATTCCAGTTCATCTTGGACCTTGTATAAATCCTATTTATTTTCTAGCCAGTGGAGCCAAGACTGAATCTGAGTGAGACACCAAGATGTGGGACTCACATCAGAAATACTACAGAAATTCAGCTATCGTCCAGCCGCCTCACTGAGCCTGGCCTGAAAGTTGTGACTTTACTCCCAGGCCAGGGCTGGAGAGATACTTTCCATTTGCAGCGTTCACTGACTCCAGGAGCACCACTGGAGCACTGGCTCCAGGAGCACCACTAGAGCACTTGAAATTAATCTCTGTGCCGTCCTAGATTATTTGTAGTCTAATAATGATGCTACTTGTGACAAAGGCCACTCAATAGGAAGCTGTCAGTAGTTCATGAATCTCTCATCCTTGCCTACTATCCATAGCCCTGTGGAATTGTCAAACATAGGAACAACCTCTTTCTCCCTTTTTCCTGGATCAGAACCCTCAGCAATTAGTTTGGTCAATAAATGTGGCTATTCCTATAGAGATCTCCTGTCAGCCTTCCTTGAATAATTACCATGACTGAAGGGGCAGGGGATTGCTTAGGCCTGTGAGGAAGACTCGGTGTTCCTGGGTGGGATGTTTCTATCTTTTCCTAAATGAGAATCTGTTCTGGGTGGTTTTGTACAAACTCTAAAAGGCAGATTAGCTTAAAGGAAACCTAGACTATTAGTAAAGTGTGTTTTGGCCACCTGGATTTTCCTGTTGGCTTGCTACATCCCAGAGAGCAAGGGCAGTGATTCCTGCTTTGAATACACTTCTCACATATTCAAGTATAAGACACACAGGTCAAAATACAGAGCATAATTGGTCTCTTGTAAAAATAAGTTTGTTTCTCTTGTCCTTGACCCTTCTAGGTACAGGCAGAAGATGGCTGGAAGCAAGGTGAACCCATAGTTCCCAGGATGGGACACACTAACTTTCTGGCAGTAGAGTGGTCTTCCCTTGGAGAAACACATCCTCACTCAAAGCGCCCTTGGACACCGCAGGTGCCTTCAATTTGACTGTGAGC